>JAPMOR010045543.1:261115-308015 GCA_026543865.1 Argiope aurantia | reverse complement strand
TATATAATAAAGTATATAATATTAATTCGAATTAATATATAATAAAGTATATAATATACCAATTCGAATTATGAAATTCAAAATTTAAATAATTGTTTTTTTTCAAAATGTTTTATTAGGATATTTTGTACCAATACCTACTACATCTATTTTTCACAAGGTTGCTTTATACAAATCTGCATACACTATGCACAATTTGCAACATTTTTAACACCTATCCCAATACTACTTTGAATTCAATGTCAGAGATATTAATCATAATTGGATCAAAAGTGTGATTTCCCTACCACTCAATCAAAAACAACTTAAACTTTCACAATTATTTAACATTCATTAATGAAATCATTATAATGAAAACGAAATGATGCAACTTCTTTAGAAGAAAATTAAAAAATCTGAAAAGTATCTGAATTATTTAATTTTTATTTAAAGCTATCTTAATGATAGAAAATGCATTAATTAGATTATATGAAGTAAGGAAGGGTTATGCATAAAAAAACTTAAATTATACGCAAAACTCGATTAAAGACTAAAGTGATTTCAGAAATCTTTTATATGCGAACTCTTTTGAGTTCGTTAATTCGTTTAAAGTGATTTATGTCAGCACTTTTAATTTGAATTTATCGATCGACTCAATTAAGTAAGGAAATTTTCAACTAAAATTGAAAGTACTTAGAAAATTGTTCAGTAAATAACGAAAAGTTCTTAAAGAAATGATTATGAATTGCAATTAAAGGAGAACCACCACTCTATTTTTTACAAAAGAAAACTTCAGGGTTTCATACAGCTATATTTATAGGAGTGTTTAATGCAAGCATAATTTAAGATAGCTTTAGTGTTTAGGTATCTAAAAAGTATTAAAGAGTTAGAACTTCGACATAAAGTAAAGGATCATAATTATTAATTAAATTAGGCTTGTTACTTAGCATACTAAAATAGCTTTTCAGAGCGGATCTAAAAATGGCCATTAGTGCTTTCATGAAATTAAAAAAAATAAAAATATACCAACCATCAAAGTTTAAGTAATTTAGTAATATTATCATACTTTTGTATTAAGTATGTTAAGTAAATGATCGCAGAAAAAAAGTATTTGCTAATTTTTGTTAAATGTGCACTTATTTTATCTTTTAATGTCTTCATTTTGATATTGATGATTGCATTAAGTTAATAACATAGATTTATTGACAAAACTTTATTAACTCGATTTCTTTTTGCAAAAGAAAAAGAATATTTATGATTCAAATAAAATTTTTGTTTAATATGTTACGTATAACGAATTTGTTCACTAAATGTTATAATTTTATTAATATAAAGAAGATAATATATAGAAGATATATAATACAAAGAAGTTATTTCACAAAATTTACCTAATTATTTCGGATTTCAAAATACTGGTCGAGTTCATATGTTTGGTCTATTGGAACAATAATTTTATAGTATTTTGAATATCGTCTTCAGTTATATTAGATACATTAGTAAATTATTTATTGACTTCTTTGTTCAAAACAATGCTATGGTTTCAAAGAACGTAGGAAATTTATATGTCGACTGAAAAAAGTTATTACTACTTTTAGTTTTTAAAATTTTTATAAAAAAATGAAATTGATATTGTTATGCATATTTTTCGGTGTATAAACTTCAGCGGACTCCATAATGATGCTTTATTCCAACAGGAAAATAAGAATTATAGTAATTTGTAGGCGACCATTCTGACATTCAACTGCGCAAAATTTTCAGCCGATCACCACTGAATTGCACAGTATCGATAGGATTAATATGGTCGACCGTTGTCTAAATCATTATTAACAACATCACTGACCAATTCCTCAGATTCAACATCCTTTTTGAGGAATGTTCAATTTCTCTCTCGACTTTATGGGTATAGTATAATCAAAATAGCCCATGTCCATAGTTATTACTTTCTGCTTAACAAGTAACTTGTTCGCGGTAGTTGAATCCCGGTCACAAGAAGGTCAATATTTAACCAAATACGAAATACAATTGAAGCGTACACAAATATAACCTTTGCAGAAATCAACATATACAGTCAAGAAGCAAATCACAACTAAACACACACAACAGCCCAATAACGCTCCAACTGCAGAACTGGAGGACCACTCCAAGGAGAGAATTAATTCACTTGACCAATTTGCTTTAGGACTCTGGCATTTTATATCAGTTTTTTGACAGAAAATTGTAGCTCCGTAACTCGAATTCTAATTAAAATATCACCGTACATATATTCATGTACTTTCTAGAACTTTCGTTATTGCTGTTAAAATCTCAAAATGAAAGCCAATGCCAGTGTCTTTGGTCACCGGGCCTGGAATCTTTTGAGTATTCATTAATCCGTTATTATTCAATTTCTATCTGGAATCTATTGAATATCCATTATTCGTAACAATATCAGTATAAATATTACAATAAATTTAGACATGGTAAAAATTATTTCAAATTCATTATTAGATTTTAGCAATTGACATGATATCTTCAAATTTTTACATTATTAATTTTAAAAAATCTACATTCTCATAAAAATACTTCATATAGTTGAGACTTTCATTCAACATTCTGTTGATTATTTATTAATATCTAAAAATGCAATGAGGGATAAAAAGATTAAGACCAAAAACTCTCACATCGTCCAGTATGATTTACTGTTTTTAATTGTCATTACTTATAATTATTTTGAATTTTGAATCTTGTTAATCACAAAATGTTTCGATGTGTTGCACAATTTTCTATCAGCGATCTCTGAGAATATGCGAAGTTTCTCTTTCAGCGTTCCAAATCTTTTATTTGCACATAATGATTCACGAAAAGATGATTCATTAAGAGGATTTAAGCATTGTGAGGTACTCAGTCATACAGCTTTTATGCAACTTTTGAAGACTCCAGTCGGGACACTGATTTACTCAAAATTGTTACCTCTGGTTATTTTCAAAGTCTGCGTAGCAGTTTATTAGGAATCATTATATTTATTCAATAGAAGAATTCAAAATGAAAATGCAGGTGATGCTTTATAATTAATATTCTTAAATAATTTGCATGATTATTAAACGTTACATGAATTTGTTAGTGCACTAAAACTTGTAAAATTTATTTTATGTTCTTTAAATTTGAATAAGGTTAAAGTCACAGCGTACATTCCGTTATGTTGCCATTTGATTTTTGTTTTGGAAGCGCTTAATGTGTGTATAGATCAAGTATAGGTGAGAGAAACATTGTACCACATGCTGTTCCTTTTTTCTTTAATTCTTTTGGAATTAAAGAAAGAATAATTTTTTAATTCCAAAGGAATTAAAGATTTTAATTCCAAACTTAAGGGCTTCAATAGAGCAAAATATATTTTTCTTGCATTATTGAATAAAATGGAGTAAAGTATCTCTAGTGAGAAAAAAAAATAATTTATCATTTTTTTTCGTTTTAAATCATAAACATGGCCTTTTATTAATCAAATTTATTTTCGAATTTTATTAAATGACAATTTATATTATAAATTCATAAATCATCATCATTTATTATCATGTTAATTATATTCAAATAATAAAATCAGACAGTGCTTCTAAATAAAAGGAAATTAGCCCTTCTTGAAATAATAAAAAATTAAAGATTTTTTATGGTATATATTTAGATCTGATTACTGAGTATTCTTATTAACACTTTATTTACCGAATTATGTTGCTATCAATTTTTCAACTTCATTTTTGCACTAGTAGTTAAGGTTTCTTGCAGAATAATCCCAGGGAACCCAAGAAAAATATTTTAATTAATAGTAATATCTTAGTTATTAATTAAATATTCTTAATTCCTACTTTTAGCTTATATTAACTTCTTGCAATTTGGGTTACATTCTCCGTGTTCTTTAGAATACCATCAGCAAAAATTGTCATATTACGAGGATATAATCCAGATTTAAATGGTACTTTTAAGTACTGTCAATAAATAAAGGGTTAAAATTATGGAAGATTAATACACATACTTCTTAAATTTTTATGATAATTTTTTATTGTGTCAAATTGTTTCCTTTGTTACATCTAAAATGAAGTAAAATGGCAAATGATAGCGCTGAAAACTCTTTCTTATTCCTATTCGAAAACACCATTTAATTCAATGAAATTCAGTAGTGTTAGGCATTGTGCTCGCAAACGGACTTAGAAAGTTTGTACCAACAGTACGAAGTTCAACATTCTAGAACAATTTATCTCCCTTTGCAATAATAAATCACGCTTCCTTGCGTGAACGCTTTCCGCAAATCCACACTTTTAACAAATGGAGCAAAATTCTTCGCTCATGTTCGTCATTTGTATTCAAAGAAAAAAAAATATATATTGGCGTGTAGGGATGGCGATTTTGTTCTTGGCCATTTGTTACTGACATGCTGTTAATACATGGCATTTTTTTCCTTCAAAATTTAGATTGCAGATTATTTAAGACATTATTTCATTGCCACTTTTCAATTTATCATATCAAAGCTAATTCACTTCAGAAATTAGTTTATTTCGATTTTTATAAACTAGCTCGCTACGCACCATTTATTTTTGAATTAGAAGTGGACTTTGGAAGGAACAGAGGATATCAAAAGATGTTTTATGCTTTTCGTGAAGTTATGTTTGATTAATTCTATAAGATGTGGTAGATTTCTAACTAGTCAGACTGGGTAGCAGCCTACGGCTGATAGGCTAAGAGATGGAAAAGTATATCAATTTAAAACTTCATTTTCCTTGTTGCCAGATAAATGAGTTTATAAAAAAATGCACATTCTATAAAATATAGAATAATTATCGCTTCAGACGATCAGTTGCTTCTCAGAGAATATTATTTATATTCAGCTTCCGACAATTCGTTTAAATATAATTTCTTGTCTATGAGTGCACAAAATCGTCTGACATTAAAGCCATGTTATTTTAATTGTTTTGTTTGTCATGTGCATTATGTTCTCTCTATTGTGTACATGAATTTTTCTAAAGGAGATCAGTCTTATGACATCATAACGATATTAAAAATATAAATATCCGATTCGTCTCTTTCTAAATTTTGAGATATTGTAATTTTTCTTCTTTTTTTTCTTGTAAACTACATAGATATTAAGCAGAATGCTTCTTTTTTAATTTTCAACAAAGTAAGGAAATCGCGCGATTGAATATTTAATGAAATAATGAAAACAGTTTTAATTTCAGGGCAAGAATATAATCCATTGTTGATTTGGACCGATGTTTTGTCAGTTTGTCTATTTGGAAATTTGGACTGATAGTTTGTTTGATTCGATACTTATCCTCAAACCATACCACAGTTCAGTCAGACAAATTCAATCTCCGATTCATTTCATTAAACACATAACCTAAGATGGCTCAAGGTTCACATCAGGCATTTGGGCACCTAGCGAAATAATGATTGGCCCTGCTTTCTCTCTCCCTAAGCTACTTATCTATTTAAAATCGCAAATTAGGGCTTATTTGCTTTAAACATCTGGCTAGAGAAGTAGGACAATGGCGGAACGGGTAGAAGTATTAATGAAATATTGTCCAAAGTCTCGAAAAAGTCAATTGATAGGTGATTATAACTACTGCTGTGGTGAAAAAAAAATAACCCAATGCATTATGCAATTCAATCTCCACTAACAATCTTCTGCCATTTACAAACCCTTACAACAGAAAATAAACCCCAATAAACTCTAAAACCATCATCAGAATTAATTTATCAAGACCCACACTCAGACGTTTAATGCCCTTCATGTGTGAAGAGAACAACTTTCTTTTTATAGAACGCCAATGAACACGATTCCTGTATATTTCATTTCGCATTTTTTGTATGTAAATTGTCTTTTGTATGTCGCCTCCGTGTATTCAAATTAAAACGGGAATGTAGGTGGTGAAATATAACGTAAAATGCGAAGGACGCATGATAATAGATAAAAAAAATTTAAAAAAATGAACTTAAAACAAATTTTTAATATTTAAAAAATATACTAAGATGGGAAATTAAATTGCCAACATTATTCAAGGAGAGACTTCAAACTATGCACTACGTAAGGCAAGGCCGAGAAATGCCTATATGTGCCTCTAGTAAAATTATTGAGTCAATATTTTATATTGAGAATATTATATTTAAGAAAAGTGAAACTACTTATAGGTTAATTAGTTATTTTATTCTGATAAGAAGCATTCAAATATTAATTTTGAATGTTCTCTTATCAAATTAAAATTTATTAATTTTTAACATATTTTACTTCTATATAATTCACTACATTTTTGTATTTATTGTAAAAAAAGAATGAAAATATTCCTACAACAGAAAATATGAAATATTTATATATAAATAACATAAAATGTTTAAGATGTTATCTGAAAAAAAAAACAGATTTAAATATATTTATTTTCAGAAAGTTGATCTTTTGAGCATTTAACTGCTCGAATCTTAGTTAATTCTGTAAGTTTTTCTCAAACAATTTAATAATAATTCTTCATTATATCAAGAGCTATGTGTTCCCGATAGTAAATGTTTTAGAAACTTGAATGCTTTTCCGACAGTTTGAATATCATTCCGCTTTGCATTTGTTGATTCTGTAAAAGTTTTGTTTCAGTAATGTTTAACTAATGTTATCTCATAAATAATGGATTGATAATTAAAATTTATTTATAAACAACATTTATTTATATAACAACAATTATTTATATAACAAATTAATTTATTCGAAAACACATTTTTGGCAGGGAGTATATTTTAAAATTGCTTATTAGTCTTCCTATCTTAAAAATTTTGAGATTTTGAGAATCTATAATTTTCACAAGAATTAGAACTAACTATTTTGTAAAGAAATTTTTAAAATATATAGTTTATACTGCTCATTATTTGAGATGATTCAGTTAATTAATTATTCAACTTCTAAGTAATATTTAAGAACTTTATGCAAAAATTTCATACCGTAAACACAATCTTTACTTAAACTTTATTGGGAAGAATTCTGCTACACTTCTCTCTCCATGGGGTAATAAACGCATGCAAGCTAAGCAAATATTCTGGGGTAATAAATTCAACAAATAACCTTGTACATTTTTAAGTATCTAAAATGCAGACTGTGGGAAGAGTTGTGCTGCCAATAAAAGATCTTCCAAGATGACACTTTTATTTTAATAATATAGTTTAATACCATAGCAATATCATAAATGAGGGCTTTCTTTTGACATTTATTACTGCCTCAAAGATACTTTATTCATTTACGCTTTCGAAATTAATAACTTGTTTCAGAAGGAAGTAGATATCTTTTTTTTAAATTTAGGATGGCGCAAAAAAGAAGAGCTTTGATTCTTTTTTTTTTTGGTATGACGTTATTACTCATAAAATGACTCACAGGACTATCTGTCTTACTTGAACTTTTTCGTGCGTTTCTTTACGTAATTTGATTTTGAATATCTTATTTTCAGACTTTGATAATAAAGAAGCATTATTTCATTTTTAAAGTCCAAAATTAAATATATCATTGTAGAAGCTGTGAAGTATAAATATCTTTATAAATTTAGATTAATACGTAAAAAATATTTGTGGTTATTTCATGAAGGTAATAATTATTTACAATTTCTCCTCCTATTCATAAAAAGAAATTTTTATGAAAATGTTTATGAAATGAAATGAAAATGTTAATGAAAAAGTAGTTAAATTTAATTCTTTTAGAAATTTCAATATTCCATTGACTTTTATATTCATTATTAACAACATAAGTTCTTTCTTATTAAAACTATATTTTAAAGAATTTTAAAAATTAAAACTATATTATAAAGAATATTTGTTTCAGAAATATATAATAATTTCTTTTGTCAGTCATGAAAGTTGCGCCTTGCAATCGTTGTAAACATGGCATGATCGTTTTTCGCAAAGTTGATTTTCTATAGTAAAAATTTGATTGAAGAAATTTAAAAGATTATACCTATAAGCATAACCATTATTAAAAGGAAAACTGAATTGAAAGGAAAATGTAACAAATCAATCGAATTATTACAGCTGCCTAATAAAGTTATATGATACATTATGCTCATAAAAATATGTTGGTTTTTACTTAGAACAGTGATTGATGCTAATTTTTAAAAGTTTTGTTGTGAGAAATGCAGAATTTTTCAAACCACTCACTTCATCATTTGACCAATCTTCACATTGCAAAATCAGAATTCTATTTCACCATCGTTGCTTTCATTGCCAATTGGTATTAAAAATATCTGTTCTTCATTCGTCATTTAATTAATTACTTATATATCTGAAAATTCCTCGTCAAAAAATATTTTGTAATTAGTACAATTGTTTTGGCTTCATTTTTAATAAATGATATTCTTTAAATTGCTGAGAACCTTTGTCTAATTATGGAGCACTCTGAATGCATAAAATTCAAGTATTGAGCAAATTAATTGGAAATACTGAAGATAATGCTAATGTGAAAATCGTGTTTTGTGGATCTTTGTTGACTTACAGTTTACTACATAATATTTTTTTGTTTGTATCTGTAGCTATACGATATTAAATTAACGATCATACTCACTTGGATAGGTTGGAAGTTTTATTTATAGATATTATCCTTTTTTTAGTGTAATATATTTAATTCAATGTGTCGAAACAAATCTGTATTTATAAATTTTCCCTTATATAATTGATTTTCATTGTTTTATTTTAAACATGTCAAACTATAAATTTGGTATCTTTAACAAATGTTCAACGAAGAAAATGTCGATCAATCACGAAAGATTCAGACATTTTTCCCCACTAATAATGTTTCCCATACATCAATAGTTTAGCAGATTTTGCATATTATATTAAACATGTAATTTTATTGGTATGAAAAACTGATATCTAATTTATATACCAATTAATTATTTTACTGATATCTTGATCAGTATAACAATAATAATAATTTAATTAGAAAAGTTGTCTAAGTTCATTGAAAGATATTCGAATAAATTGCAGAAAACCAGATATTCAATATCTAGGAAGAATTTTTTAACTAAAAAGATAAAAAGTAAAAAATACAAAAATTAATTATTAAAACTAAAAAAAAACATATGTACAATCTACTAAATTTACCTAAGAAATGCACATTCCATTAAAATTTAATTCCTATATAGAGCCAAACTAATAGATTTTAAATAGAAGAGCTAACATAAATTGCTTGAACTAAATTAGCAAACTAAAAGAGTCCACATTATTTCCGAAATCACTTTAGCCTCTAATTAAGTTATACGTATCACGTTTCTTATGTAACTTGTTTTTTCATTTCTCTTTTATCAATGTAATTCCTATCATCAAAGCGTCTTTGCTTAAGACTAAGCCTAAATAATTCAGGTATCCCAGTTCTTTACTTTCTACATGTATTGAATCCTTACTTCTTTATTGAGAGCTGAATAAGTTGTTTCTTGAGAAAATATGATTAATTTATTTTAAGCGTTATTTATGAGGCAAAAAACGGCTTTATTTTGTGATTCATTTTAGCTTTTCTTTGTTAATTTAATCAAAGTAGAAGTGTGACAAAAAGAAAAGAAAGTTCGGAATTCTACATACCGAAGACTTTATATTTATAAAGTGATAATGCTATTAAAAAATCAAATAGAAAATTTTAATGCAAAAATATTTCCAAAAGAGTAGGAAAGAAACTAATAACATCATTTTAATAATTCTATTGAGTTATATTTTCATTTAAATGTTTTTTTTTTCAAATTGCTGTACTTTTACTGTCTAAAATTTTTCCCAATATAAAATTCACCGCTATCCTTTAGATCCTGGAACTAAATCAAGAAACTTGTACTAAAGAGTTAACGCTATAAAAGACCTCTGAAATCCTTTTTAGTATTTACTGAGTAAAACATAATTCTTATTATTTTGCATATCTTATACTTTACCTCAATCCAATCTAGATGATATTATTAAAGGTATCGATCGCATTTAATGTTTAATATATAAAGCTATTATCTGTTTCTTTATTTCTACAGAGTAGATAGATTAATTATTATGCTGATTAATTATAATTATAATGAATTTTTCTAGTGTTAAATAGCTATGGAAATACGATTCATTAATAGCAATTTCGCAGATAAAGTTATATTAAGGTTTAATGTTTGATCTCATTAATTATAATTGTTTATTTTTGTTATTCAATTTCGGAGTAGTGGGATTAGCATTAAAAATTTTCACATATTAGCATAATGAAATAATTTTATATCAATTGGGCTATAACACAGAAAAAAAATTTTCATGCTAAAATACTCCAAATTGAAAATGCGTTTCATATAAATATGTTCACCATAAAAAAATATTTAATAGTATCTGCAAAACTATGTATGTTTTAATTTTGTTTACACATACTTCATAACTTTCTTGATTTTTACCTAATATTTTAAGAAAAATTATTAAAGTGATCGGTTGTCCGACTTAAAATTTAGGAAAACTTTTCATTTTTCAGCCCAGTATTATTTGTTTCTATCACTTTAATGATAAAATTATTTAATCTTTATTATTTCTCAATGAAATAACTATACTCAGTGAAAAAGCAGAAGATTTATTAATAATGTTAATTATTCATTTCTAATATGTCTATGCAATTTTTCAAATAGTTACATTAGAATATTTACCAATATTACGCATGATAGATACATATCAAGATAAAAAAAAAAGCCGATAACGTAGGAATCAGAGAAATAACAGACCGCATAACTCAAAAGATAAAGTTTAATTGTGAATTCCGAATTCAAAAGGTTAGATAATGATTAGTTTTAGAACGCAGGATAAAGCAAGACCATCTGAAAGTTTTCGACACTTATATGTATAATTTGAAAAAAGTGTCAGCCTTTCCATTTAGACAACGCCGGTGCTTGGTTATAACTCTAAAATGAACTTTTTAAATGCATCTTAAAAACTGAAGTACTTTTTTAATCATGAAAAAATATTAATAAAGTAATTTATAATTAATTATTTCTATTCTCCTTTCCTAAGAGTACCGTTTCATTTATATATTTTGAAAAAATTTTCCTCTTCCGCTCTTATAATAATTAAGGATTAAGAACAAAATATTGCTCGGTATCTTCTTTCAAACTCTAAATAGTTGAATATATTCCACTTCAGCTCTTCATTCTTAAATGAATAGAACCGAATGAAATTTTTATTGGAAATGATAACATAAATCTCCTGAAATGAGTGATAAGGAACTGCTAGGAGTTCACTTAAGTGAAACTTCTGGGATTAGACCATTTGCTAATTACATATATGATTTATGTTCCTTACCTATCTAATTTTACTATAGCACCTCTCTTTCCACCATTTAGGCTTCTGGAACTAGAAATAAGTAATTCAAACATTGCACAATTGAGGGTTTTTTTATATAAGGATAGATCTATTACTAGGAACTCTGTAGCCTTACCTTAAACTGGCTACTCTAACCCACCACACAGCACACGGAAAAATGTGAATGACCGGACTGTTCCAACAGCAACACTGGCGGGAACTGTGATTGAGTTCTAGGGGTCATCACCGGCCACGGTACAACCCTTCCCGTGGGAAATACGTCCCGTTATCGATAGAAGGAGCCAGATCCCTACCTTTTCCTGTACCTATGAGGTTGACGAGAACCAACCATCATGCCGGAAACTTCTCATCCTCACTTACGAGGTGCCACCGGGGGAAAGGATTAGGAACTATGTAAATCTGATTATTCTTTTTTAGTGTTAAATATCAGAGGAAGTAAGGTTACTTGTAACCTAAGTATTTAACTAAGTCACTGAAATTTTCAGTTTCTAATTTAATTATCATTATCATAATTTCTTTCTTTCTATTAACACTATAAAAAGGAAACAATTTTCCACGCCGTTAAATGTTAAGCCTCTGATTTTCCATATTACCATTATAAGATTTAACTCACAATAATAATTAATGCCGAAAGGATTAACAAAAATTATAAAAACAAGAAATAATATTCTTATACTGCGCAGTAATACAGAAAATATTATGGATATTGATAAAAGCTAAAGCAATTTGAATCTGAGTACAAAGTAAAAAACCAATTTAAATGGTTTTCTATTTCTAAATATGAACAATACCTTTTAAAAAATTGTTAATTTTTGTACGAAAAAATGTTCAGGTTAATCTAATAAAAACCAAGAAGCTTTAAATTTCATTATTTTTCATTGTATGTTGGTGGTGCTTATTAATTAAATTGGTTTTCTTTATTTATCTATGAATTTTTTAGGTATATATAGTGAATTGTATATGCATTTTTTAAATATTTATTAAGATTTTTAAAATATTAAGAACAGAATAAAGGAAATATAACATGAAACAACAGAAAATAATACTATGTATTTTAAGGAATTTTTATGTACATTAATTTTAATTATCTTTACTAAAATATCCCACCATTTTCAATAATTTTTATTAAAAAAAATCTTCGAATGCATCGAATTCTTGCATAATTACTCCAAGATTAAACAAAACGATGAATGATAACTCTGGATAATCTTTATTTTCCTCAGTTTTCTTCCCTATGATCAGTTGCACTCATGGAAACCGTTTGCATCAAAGATTGCATTTCTAGAAGAATTTAATTCATACACATACTAATAAACACATTCAATATTTTTTCACGATTTGTATCTCTCCGAAATAATAAATCAAGTTGCCTTGCGTTAAAACATTCCACATATACACATTTTTAATAGATGAAGCAAAATTTCATCGTGTTCCTTATTTATATTCAAAGACAGAATGTATTGCAATAATTCATCTACATACTAATAAACACATTCAATATTTTTTCACGATTTGTATCTCTCCGAAATAATAAATCAAGTTTCCTTGCGTTAAAACATTCCACAGATACACATTTTTAATAGATGAAGTAAAATTCCATCGTGTTCCTTATTTGTATTCAAAGACAGAATGTATTGCAATATGTGCGAGGACACTTTGCTTTTGTCGTTTTGCAACTAAGCCATTAAGCTAGTGTACTGCATTTTCTCAAAAAGATAGACTGACGACTATTTTATGAAGTACTTTATATATGTACGCACTATGTTCAGTCCTTACCAAAGCTAAATATATTAGAAAATACTTCATTTCGAATTTCATGCAAATAGCATCCAAATTCCTATGTAAACTTATAAGCAATAATGAATCTTTGAAGAATATTTAACATCAAAAGATGCTTTATATTTCTAATCAAGACGCTATGTTAATTTTCATGGTTTAATTTCCATATTCAAGCAATGCTAAACTTTACTCTAAGTTAGAGAAGGTGGATTCTTTTAGATGTCAAGATGTTAGATATTTTATAAAACTGTAGATTCGAAAAATAAGCCTTATTATTATTATTAGCATGGGAACACTTTTTACAATTATAGTTTCAAACACTTCGATATTTTTAAACAATCTTTCATCTCTATTACTAGAATATTTAGAAAATATCTAAAAGTATTTTTAAATGTAAGTAAATTATTCAATTTCTCGATGTGCAAACAAAGGCTATTATATGACCTATCAGTCCCAACAAGTTTCATCCAATTAAGCTCATGATATAGGTGGGAACGATAGATCCTGCGTTTTTCATCATGATAATGCATCAGTTCACAGGTCGCTCATAGTATTGAATTATATATGGAAATTTTATACTACGTTATATCCACAATAACTTTATCAGTTACTGTGGATATAACGGAGTTATCCACAGTAACTGAGCAGTTTTTTTCTTCTGACCTCGTCTATATGATATCGCACTCCTAAATTTCATCTTCAAATGGGTAATTTACATAAGAGATAGCGAGTTTTAAGTTTTGAAGAAGTACAGAGGAGAAGGCATTGGGAGTGGGCAAAAGAGAGTAAGAAACACAAAACAAATAAGTTTCATCTTCTATATTATATCCTGATTTTTCATTCTCCCATAATAAAATAAATTTCAGAGTATTTTTCTATACAGGATTATATCCTAGTATAATCCCTTCTCTTCAGTTAAACAAGGATTTTTTTTAAATAATTAAATTTACAGTTTGCGAAATTTGAGATCTTATTTACGGATATTAAGAGCAGAACCTTATATAAATTACGGACGTTTAAGAGCGAAGCATTATTTTTTTGTACATACACACACACAATTTTATATATATATATATATATAAATAAATAAAATTATACATATAATTACCCTATAATGTTTGCAAAATTTTTATAATTTCTCTTGCTATCGATATTAACTTCATCCCTTGATGAACAATTAATGCGTTGATTGCCGTGATACACATTCTGTTTTTCATTTCCTTTTCATCTTTACTATTGATTTACACTACACACACACACACACACATTATGTTATTTTTCAATTTTATGTCAATCTCCAAACTTTTTGAAGAAATACATCAAGGTTTGAGAATAGTAGACTCATAGCATAAATAAGCATTTCGAATTCAAAAGCATTTATTAAGCTTGCATGAGAAGGAACTAGCTTATGATATTAAATTTATGACTCTTTCTTTATTTAAATGTTAATTTTTTTCTCTAAAATGAAGTTCATATGAATGAAATAAATGTCATTAAAAAATTTCCTTTGAGGAAATTTATAATAACCTTCATTATTAAAAGATATGTGTTTTAATATTCGATATTTATCGTAAATTAATCGATATTTATCCTGTAAATATCGATTTATGCTTGAATTAATTTTTATGGATACTTTGAAAAAATTGGTTTCAGCAATAATTTCTATTTAGTTTTAAATTATAATTTTAGTTTTAGAATTAGAAAACTTTATTATGAAAAGTTTGGCTTAAATATTAGAATCCGAAACTACCATGATTATGTTCTTCTAATACATTATATGCATTGGAATTATGCAATTCCTGCTTAAATGCAATTATATTTTAAAAAATTAATGAATAGTTATAATAATTCTTAGTCTCAGTAAATTACATACTATTACATAAAATATTTAAGTACATAATTTTCTAAGAAGGTAAAAGTATTTTACGAACAAGTTTAAGTAACGATAAGGTTACACTGTGTAGAGCTTAAGGAGACTTTCTTAATTAATCACTCAGTAAACTTCCAACTAATATTTACGAAAACGTTTATGAAAATAACTACCTTACATACAAAATACTCTTAAATTCAGAAGAAACTAATTGTTATCTTTTGAGCTGCTCATAATTTATAAACATAATGTTAGCTAGTGAAACCATTTAGCTATTAAAAATAGAAAATAATCATGCAAGCTTTAAATTATCTAAAATAGAAACTTCTAAGAAATTTTGAGTTGCTGACAACAGAGAAAAAGATTTTGAAAGGTGCCACTTTCATTTTAATAAAACTGCGTAATATTACCGTAATGTCAAAAATGAAACCTTAATAACGACTTTCATTACTTTTCAAGACTATTTTGTTCTTTTAATATTTAATACAAGAACGCATCAAATCTAATTCTTTAATCAGGAGGAAGTAGCGCCCTTTTGATTTTTTTTAATTCAACGTTAAAAAAAAAGAAAGAAGCATTGTTTTTGATATTTCTTCACCGTAAATTAAAATTGTGCTCAGTATTTTTATTCTGAGTCTACGTTTCCTTCAAACTTCTTTATTTAATTCATTCTTGAATATCTCAGAAATTTTAATTTTTTTATGACAGATGAAAAACGTTTCATAAATTTTAATAATTTATGAAGCTCTGCAGTTATAATATGAAGAATAATATTCTTTTGAATTCAGATATACATCTTAGAAAGTAATATTGAGTCTTATAAATATTGGTTGTTGACCTATACATTGATTATGAGAATTTTTCTAGCAATTTAAAAACATATGTTAAAAATCCTTTTATACATAATTATTAATTTAAAAACAAAAAAATAATTAATTTATTTTAAATTGTAACATGAGTTAGTTAATTAAAGTGATTCGACAAAAGAATTTAAATTCTTTTAAAAAATTTTGCTGAAAGAACAACATATTTTAGAAAAACTGCTTGCAAGAATATATTAATTTTTTTTGGTGAGGGGTGGGGGAGATTTTTTTGTTTCTGTTACTAATGAAGAAGAATGTATGTGTATATTTTGGTGCTCTACAGAAAGACCGTTAGATCAAATTGGGCACAGATATACTTTGAAAATTGGAATGTTCACCTCAGAGCAATTTTGTAAAAAGAATTTTAATTAAAATTTTATTAAATGAAAATAAACAGAATTTTAGCATCTTTCCAGATAAATATCGAAAATATTACTGCAGAGGACTGATTTCGACCAAAATTTAAAAACTGTTTTTTAATAATTGTTAATTATTTGCAGATTTTCCATGAATGTTGGCATTATTTAAAGCATTTTTCAACAATAAATTTGTGTATTTTCAATAATAATGCGGAATTAAATTTTAATCGTTTATGTTGTTTCATCAAATTATTTAATCACGTAATTTTCATCCATTGTTAAAAGCTAAGGAAGAAGAATTCTGTTTAATTTATGCATGATTTATATGAAGAATAAAAAAGTGAACTTACAATATCTCAAAAGTTAAACCGATCGGTTATGTTTTTAATACAACTGTGTTGTCATGGAACTCCATTAGAAGGGTTTCAATATACAAAGAATAGAGTATTTTGTAAGAACTAACACGATTTAAATATTTAACATAATTTAATGCTTATAATGTCTTTTTAAAATTTTGTTCAATTTGTTAGGTTTGACGATCACGTACATTAAGATTCGCATAAGAAAACTGAAATTAAACTCAGCCACTATTTCTGCCTATCCAGCTGGTCGCCAAGGACAGTTAATGCATTATGAAGATTCGTGCTCTATTTATTAAGGACATTTTTTATTTTTTTCTTTGCTACTAAATCCCTAGTAGGTAAGGCCCGCCTTCATTTATTAAAATATGTGAAATATTGTATATATTGTTTTAAGAAAAGCCTATTTAGAATTAATAATATGTAATTCTTTAAGAACTAAAAGAAAACGACGCCAATTCTGACTAAATTTGTCGACAATGCTGAACTATAATGGGTCGAAAAATAAATTTGATTAGTACTATATAATGATTTTTTTTCAATATATTGTTTCATGAAATAACAGCACTATTGAAAGAAAATTCACAGCTGCATTTGTATTGAAAAAGCAGATATTCTACATGAGGAATTAAAATCTATCAGTTTTTTTTTGTTAGATATTAATAAATAGAAAGATGCTAAATTGAATGGTACATCTTGTACGTGAAAAAATAAATGTCTATGACTTTATGCTTTATTAGTCCTTATTAGTTGGCATATATCAGTAGTTCACAATTAATTAGCAATATGTATGTCAGAACCGAAAATTTTAAAAAGATCTTATTTAATTGCATGATGAAAGATTTGTTGACTATAAACACAAACAATGGCGTGTGTTAGTGATAAATTATGTACTATAAAGTAAAACAGCATCTTCTACACATGCATCAATAATCTGGGAAAATGAAAATTATATGATTTAATTTACCAACTTATTTCTAATGGAAATACTTCCCAAAAATGAAAATTTCATTCAAGTAACTTTTAAATTTTTGCAAGCAAAATAAAAAAAATCAGACGGCTTATGAATATTTTTATACTGGAATTACACCGATATAATGTTGATAGAGATTGAAACTACCTATATCGACTGAAGTTTTGATTTCAATTGAAAAAATACTTCACTACGTTAAAGATAAAATTTTTTCCTAGTCATTTGAAAATCAAAAAATCATGGGTCAAAATTTCAAGTTGAATGCAATTATTATACATTCGAAGTGTAAGTGATATTACGTTAATACTTTTAATTTAAAAGTCAACCCTAATAATCAAACAACCAAATCAAAGTTAAAACAATCAAATGTCTATAATTAGGATCATAGATTCATATAGAAAACAATAATATACAATATCATACGTTATTTTTTTAAATTTCATGACGATTCACCAGGCAGTTATTGAATCTCATACTTCATTGTAATGAGAATATCTTTAAATAAATCCTGTCTAGAAAAGCTATGAAAATTCTTTTATTTAACAATAAGGCATTTAATTAATAATAAATAAAACTTAACTATAATCTCTGTAATTATCGATTTAGGCTGTAATGTCATCAAAATCACAGCTTTCGAAATTCGTATTCTTTATTAGCATTCAGATAGTTATATGTGAAATCTAGATAAACTTAAAAAATTTTGGTGTATTTTTATACTAACTTTATGAATTCGGTATCCTCTTAATTTTGAATGAATTAAGAATAGTAATTGAAAAGCCGGAATTTAAAATTGTACAAAGCTTTATTTACAGTCCTTCATTACCTAGAAAATACCTTTCTGATTAAAAGAATTATTTAAAATAAACGTATCGCTTTTCTGCATCTTGTCCTGTTGAAATTCGTACTAAATCGAATGTTTTGTGCTAGTAACATTCTAACGAAGTAAAATTATTGAAGCGGCAATATTCCTAACAGTGATATTTACATTACCTTGAATCTGAGGAGGAGTTCACTAATTAATCACTCAGCTTTCAAATAATTTTATGTAAATTTTTAATCATAATTGGATACTTTTAAAACGAACCTTTCGGAAGCTTTGTGAAAAGTAAGTTTGTTTTCTTTTCTGCTACTTGAAGATTTTCAAAGCTCTATGATTCTATGTGCTCGTTAAAACCTCTTGAGTAATCTGTTTAACAAATGATTCTTACAGCTCCTAAGAATTTAAAACTAAGACTTGCAAGAGCGTTCATTACTGTTAGTAATTTGAGAAGAGATATTAGAATAAGATTCTTTTATTTAATACAGAATATGGGGAATAATATAATGGTTACATTCATTACTGTATGAGGCAATTTTATTGATAATAATGCTATGACTGATGTCCTCTTATGACATATATTACTTTTCAAAATATTTTGTTCATTCAACATTTAATTTAAAAAATATGCAAAATCATTCATTTCATTTCCTAAGTAGTAAGTTTTCCTTACTCAAATATAACGAGAAAAAAGAAATTGTTGATGTAGAGGGACGAGACTCTTTATAACTTTATGGGGTAGATGAAAATGATAGACTAGTTTCAGGAACAATTATTTATTTATTTCTTAAGTTCCACAAATAATAACTTTAAAAAATAATAATGTTCTCACATGATAACTTGAAATTTGCGATAGTAAATTTCTTTTTTTTTAATTTATTTTCTAAGTTCCATATTTCACAAGACTAGGCAAACACGAACACAAAAATTAAATGACACTCACTGGAATACAATCTATCAATGAACCTAAAGAAGGATCATGGGAAATATACCTTGATGTTTTTTTATTTTTACACATAACAAATGGTTTAATTTAGAGTAAAATGAAAGAAAAATCAACGAAAATCTTCTAAATTGAAAAGTTTCAGAAGCATTTTAAATAAACATACACAGAATTTTGCCTCAAAAAACTGAGAATACACCAATAAAATTTTTGCAATATGACGCATAGAAACAAAGTGTCACTATTAAGTTGCATGTCTTTTGGCTCTTATAATAGCCTCTAAACGTCATGATACCAATTCGACCAATTTTTGGTGATATCTGAAGATATTTTACTCCATTCTTCTTGCACTACTTTTTTTAAATAGGTTTTATTTCTAATTTTGTGTTTTTGAACCACTTTTTCGAGGATGGCCCACAAATATTCAATGGTATTGATGTAGGGGTACTGTGGTGGTGTGTTTAACTGCTGTTTACAATGAAAAAGACACCATATTTTGACGTTACTTTCATTCTGTTTGGGGTCGTTGTCCTTCTGGAAAATGGAATTTTCATCTTAACGCAAATTTTTAACACTTTCCTTTAAATTGCTGCCACCATACGGTTCATCTAATTTGTTTTAGAAACTTTTCAAATCATAGGCAGAAGTGTAAGTGCTGAAACTGGGCGAAATGCCATTAGACAAGCTGGATATAAAAGTCTCATTGATAGAGAGAAACCGTTCATCTGCTTGCGAATTCCGAAAAAGCATTTCAAGTTTTCAAAAACTTATCAATTGAAGACCAATAACTTCCGGAAGAAAACTATATTTAGTAATGAAAGAAAACTCAACATTTTTGGCAGTGAGAGCCATCGTACTGTTTGGAGAAAGTCTAATATTATTTTGGATCCAAAAAATTTACGTCTTACAGTTAAACATGATGGTGACTCCATCATGATTTGAGGTTGCATGACTTTCTCCGGGGTAGGAAATTTAATTTTTATAGATGTCATTATAAACGATGCGAATTACTTGGATATACTTCGCAGCAATCTAAAGGAAAGTGCTAAAAATTTGGGTTTAGATGGAAATTTCATTTTCCAGTAGGAAACGTCCCCAAACAGAATGCACGTAACGTCAAAATATGGTGTCTTTTTCCTTGTAAGCAGCAGTTACACACATCACCACAGTACCCCGACATGAATACCAATGAATATCTGTGGGCCATCCTCGAAGCAGTAGTCCAAAAACACAAAATTAGAAACAAAACCCATTTAAAACAAGTGGTGCAAGAAGAATGGGTAAAGTATCTTCAGATACCACCAAACATTGGTCGAATCGGTACCATGACGTTTAGAGGCCATTCTAAAAGCCAAAAGACATGCAACTTAATAGTGACACTTTGTTTCTATGCGTGATATTGCAAAAATTTCATCGGTATATTCTCAGTTTTTTGAGGCAAAATTCAGCGTATGTTTATTTAAAATATTTCTAAAACTTTTCAATTTAGAAGTTTTTCGTTGATTTTTCTTTCATTTTACTCTAAATTAAACCATTTGTTATGTGTAAAAATAAAAACATGTTTGCACTTCCCGGTAATGAGTTATTTATATTGAAAGTCGGATTTATCAAGTAAAATTTAGGTGTACTCTCAATTTTTTGAGCCACAGTGTGCTTTTAACTAACATTAATTAAAAACAGGAATATCAGTAAGCGTTTTACAAATAATTGTTGACTAATGCCTGTTTTTCTGTATCTCTTCCAAGGAAAAACAGTAAGATGACCATACATCCATCAAAATTATTTCAAGAAGGATACTGTCATAAATTATAATTTAATTAGTTTTCTGATTCTGTTTTTTAAAAACCGCTTTGATCAACAGAAAATCTACCATTTCCGCTCTATAATGAATCTTTGACTTAGATACTCGATTGCCTGGGATTAGGACCACTATGCTATGTTCCTAAGCCGTTCAAATATGGGATTGGACTTTTTTTATAATAAAAGCAACAATTTTATATTAAATATTATATATATAATTCAAATGATTGTGTATTTCTCTCTCTCTTTCTCTATGGGTGTGTGTTAGTGCTCTACAGTTCAGACAATTTGACTTAGAGCTATCAAATTTTTGAAACTTCCACCTCGGAGCGAATTTTTGAAATTTTAATTAAAAGATGTTGAAATTTTGAAGTTTTCCCACCATTATTTCAGAAAATATTGTAGTGCAAAAATAATTGTTGTGTCATCCTAAAATTCAAAAAGATATTTTTTCAAAAATAAAAATCTAGTTACTGTTTAGCCTTTTCTCGAAGTATTATTAGTTAAAAAATATTATATTTACTTTATATGAAATTATAACTTAAAATGAAAAAATCCATTACGTATGCTTGATGATGTTACTTTACCATCTTTTATTTGTTTTTCCTTTAATTTTTTAAAGAAAAAGAATTCCAAAAATATGGATATATAGAGATGAAACAAATGAATCCAGCACATATCTCAAAGGTCAATCAACTAATCGAAGATATTAATTCTTAGGCATACATCATTATATATGTTCATATGTATGAAATATTAAATTCACTGAGATAGAATAAAATTCCAACTTACAAAATAAATGCAATTCACTACCTTTTCATCCTGCATTGATTTGGCATCTGTCATAGCAAGCAACCGAGAAAAGAAATGTCAATCATTTTAGAAAGCTTCAGAAGCTTAATTGACATATAACGTCTTACTAAAGTTATTCTTGTGTCTATTCCTATGTCTCCACTAATGTGATAAAAATGTATCGGAAACGCTTTTTTAAAAATACTATTAGAAATCATTCGCGAATTTTTATGAAATTTCACGGTTTTAATAACATTAGACAACATTCAATATAAAAATACGACGGTAATATTTTTATTATCGTCTGACGATTTTAGAAGATAATATTATCGTCTGAAAATGAATTTGTTTTTAATGAGATAAAAAATTTATTTTAATGTTGTCCATTTTTTTAAATGTTTAATGCAATTGAGCAAAGAATTTCAATTTATTCCCGCAAATCAATGAACTGATTCGAATGTCGTGCAAAAGAACGATTTAAGTGAAATCATTATATAGGATAAATATTCTAACAACAATTTAAAAGATCAGACAGTGAAGACATGAGAACCTGAACATTGAATAAACATCACATTAGGTATACTATGATTCACATTTAACTATGATTCACATTCATTGTATGATGCCTTTGGTCCCGATTTTGGTAAAAATACAGTGTGGGTGCCTACAATATAACTTATCGTATAAAAAGGGACTAAAGCTTTTAAAAAAAGAATTATGTCAGGCATATTTTGATCATAGGCATCAAGCTGGTTATGAAATTATATTTTTTTGTGGAATTTCTTGTATCATCGCAGTTCTGAAAAATACCGATTTTGGGGCAGCAAGTATACATAAAAAATAACTAAATCGTAATATAAGATGAATCTTAATACCATTATTTCATGTACCTAATAGAAAATAGATAAAAACCTAATTTTTTAACAACCTAGTCCTGCTCATTATTCTTTTGAAACAAAGAAAGAGTTAATGTCCGACTTGCGACTCTTGCTGTTAATTTTTTTAAATATATCCAGGACACTCACAAAAAAAAGAAATATTAATTAATAGTTATAATCTATATCTTTCAAAGGCTATTGATTTTTCGACACAGAAAATATGAAAATATCGCAAATTAAATTCTCAATAAATAGACTCCACAATAAATTTTTGATATCAAGGTAATTTTTTTCACGAGCTATGACAGAGCCTTCTGATTATGGTCTTGAATACAGTAAATAATTAAGTATAAGTAATTTGCTAATAACTTTTGTCCACATGGTGAGCATTTCGAAATATTATAAATTTTATCTGAAAGTTTCCCTTCTAAAGTGAACTGAACCAATAAATACTAATAAGAAATGTTTACATACTTATATCTTTTAAATAAATAACGAACAACAAAGAGTTAGTTCATTTTGTCAGAGTAATCCGAAATCACTTCAGTCTCTAATTAAGTAATACGTTTCACGTTTCTCATTTTATTCTTTACTTCATTTGCTTCAATTCTATTTCTAACTTGAAGAGTGCCTATCCTGAAGATTAAATAATTCAAATATTTCTACAGTTCTGAATTTCTGAGAAACAGCAATGTTCCTTAATAATTACTGTATCTAATGAATTCAACTAGTTTGAAGCTTTATGATGAACCTTTTGTATTGATTTTGTACTGATTATGTGACAAAATATTATAACTTGAATGAGACGTTGTACATAATTCAATATTCCTTAGCAAAACTTATAGGGGAAATGGTGAAAGACTATTTTAAAACACTTTAGAAATTCTACATAATTTTATTTGTAATGTAATATTTAGAGTAATGTGTTACAAATTAAACATCAAAAAATGATAAATATTTATGACAATTATTTTTAAAACAAAATAAAAGTGATTTTAAATTTTTTTTATCAAATTTATTTTATATATGTTTATGTGATTCTACAGAGTTTAGAGAAAATAAAAAAAATAACAGAAATAGTAACGACAGATTACATTTTACGTTGTTTGAGTAAAAGCATATTTTTTACGTTGTTTGCGAATTGCATAGGCGACCCAGAAGGCTTTAATAATATGTCTACTTGAAAATGTCTGGGAATGTTTTATTATTATTCAATATCAAACTCTTTTTTTGTATTTAAGATAAATGAGTCATAGATCTGAATTTAATTTTTCATAATATTTGTAAAGCTGAAATTTTGAAACCGAGTGTTCACACTCTTCCTTTTTGTAGTAGAATTTTCAAATTATGCACACTTACATATTCTAAATGATATTATTTGAATAATTTCAAAATTGAATTATTAAATAATCGATTAATTTAATAACATGCTAGTAGGGAATTTGAGAAAAATATTTTTAACTTGCTATAATATTTCTAACAATAAATCGTTGGTTAAAAATCAAAAAGAAAAAAATGATCATTGCATTTCAGTTTTTTGTACAAAAATAAAAGTTGGTTTTTACAAAACTGTTTTAATTAAATACAAGTTTAGCTAAATAAATAATAATTTATTGCCAGCATAATAATTGGCATTAATTAATAAAATTTCAGAGTGCAGTTATATTGTTAGTTTGTTCTTTTGCTACAAATCTATAAATTAGTTGATATTATTATAATTAAAGTAAAATATACCCAAGAAAATAATGCATAATAATAAATTACCATTAATTTGATGGTAGAATCAAAAATTAGATCAGTTACAATAGTTGTCATGTCACTTTCCGATTCCAGTAAGATGTCAGAAATGAAGCAGATTAGTTTGTGTCCTTCGAATTGAACGTCTATCTAGGGATGGTAATAAATAATGATAATAAGGTAATATAATAATGGTAATAAGATAATAAACATAAGGTAATATAATAATGATAATAAGGTAATAAGTATAAAGTAACATAATAATGATGATAAGGTAATAAGTATAAGGTAATAAGTATAAAGTAATATAATAATGGTAATAAGGTAATTTAATAATAGCAATAAGTACTTTGTATTTATCGAATATAGAGCAAAATATTGCCATCTTATATGAGTCGCTATTCAGTCATCATTATTTTTTTTTTCAATTTGCATGTATTTCATTTTCCCAAATTTTCTAATTTTAATTAATTAATAATCAGAGTTTCCTTATTTAAGCCTGTTCAGAATTATCTTCAGTACTTTAGAAAAAATGAAATATTTCTTTTATTTTAATCTATAATAAAAAACGGATATGAATTTGAATTCATTGGTACACTTCTAAATTTTCACCAATTTTTCATAAACATCATTGCATTAGTCATAAATTCTTACAACAAATGCTGGTAATCTGTAGATTTTTTTTTATTATTACTTACAAAGTGAAGTAAAATGAAAAATGATTCACCCTTTTTTTATATTCCTAAATAATTTATGCCGATCAAAAACATTTGGATCAAGCCTTACGATTTGAAATAAACTCAGCACGTGCATGTACTAGTCAGCGTGAAATACAATATTCATATATAAATTATCTCTCTTTGAAATGATGAATCATGCTTTCTTGCGAGAACGCATTCCGCAGGTCCATACTTTTAACAAATGGAGTAAAATTCCTCATTTATATTCACAGAAAGAAAGCGCTGCCGGATGAGCGGAGAGGGATCGCGTTCTTGTTCATTTGTAACTGTCCTTGCACTAAAGCACAGCACTTTCTCAAAAAGACGGATTATCGATTAATTTATGGAGCGTTTCCACCATGTCCTTATGTTCTAATCTTTTCAAAGCCAGTGTAAGTTGGAAAATCTGTAATTCTGAGTTTTATGAAAAGAAAAATGCAGCTCATTTAGAAAAATTGCATAACAACAATTAATTTTATTTCCAGCAAATGATTAAAAAAAAGCTGATTTTGTTGTTATATTTATGTTGATAAGGGTTTTGACATAGTTACAATATAATAATGAAAGTTCCTTTGAAATATTATGTGTGTTAATTAATACGATAATTTGAGATATAATTGATCCGCAATTATTAAACTAGCATTTCATATTTACCTTTTACCACAGCTTTGTGCAAAGAAAATTTATTGCAAAAATTAATTTTAACCAGGGTGAGAATTTTCTCTGAAACTTTCTCCCATAAATTAATAATTTTGTATTTATTAACAAAAACCAACTGACAAACAATATTTACTTTAAGTAAAGTAAATATTGTACTTTTACCTTTTACTTACCTTAGATAGGCACTTTTACTTTTTACATACCTTAGATAGGCATCTTTACTTTTTACTTACTTTAGGCAGGTACCTTCACCTTTTATTTACTTTAGATAGATTACTAAGTGCTGGAGGAATGTTGTTCTTTAACAGCGATGCCAAGATAGAAAAAGCTAGTGTGAGTACTCGAGATCGGACAACTGAACTGACAAACTTCCTTTGAAAGGATTTCATTCAAAATTTGCATGAAATCTACTATTTTGGCAGATATACCGTATATCAAATTTCAACCTTCTAGTCCGAAGATTATTTCAGTCATCATGTTCACAGACACAGAGCCGTTACACCAAAAGTGAGTTTTTTCGGACACGAAGATTCGTCTAAATCTAGAGTTAAAATTTTTGACAATTTTAATATTTTTCTTCATATACTTACTTGGAAGTAAGATTTAATTAATTAATATTCTGAAGTTTAATTTCTAATCATACGTAATTTTTAATGAATTTTAATTGAAACAGCAACTATCAAAAATGCATGAAATCGAAACTTGGAACTTTTTAGTTGAATTGAATATGAGTTTTACAAATTTAAATTTTTTAAAAAAACGCTTCTTTTAATTTTTGTACAAATATAGAATTTGCGCTTAATCTAATGCAAATATGCAATTTGTTCTGTCTAAAAGGATCTCGATCTGAAAGTATTATTTACATAAATTAACAAAGCATCGATTTCATATTTTTTTTTGTGTGTGTGACGATTACATTTTCTCTTTTTTTATATCTTTCATATATCAGGAAGTGAAAATTTAATTCATATCGATTCACTTCGCATGAATATAAAATGAAGTAAATAAGATTTATGTTGTAGTGAAAGCTTGTAAGCCAGTTAACAGTTACGCTACAAGCTCAATTGCTTTTGTATTGTGGTCATGTTACTGGGCTGCGAACCATAAGGTCTTAGGTTCTATCATCGCTCATTATATACCGTCACAATGTTATAATGTTCAACGAGCAATTCTTGTTTATACATATAAATTTATTTCGTGTATCTTGGAAATGGCTCTAACAATTTGGATCAAATTTTATATTTAGATAAAGTTTTGCTTTTTATAATCATCTATATGGATGTTACCCAAAATATTTACAAAAACAAACCACATTTTTTTATAACTAATTATTAGAATAAGTATATTCAACTTCCGCTTCGAAGCCTGCGCAGTGCAATATAGTAGTCGAACCTGATTAGCGCGTGTGTTGCGGGTCCTCGGTTCGAGTCACGCTTTTTGCTTTATTTTTTAACATTTACATTTATTTTTAATATTTTTGAGTTTATCTATATTGATGTCTTTCATGAACATAAAGCGATTTTATACACACACACACACACACACACACAAAAAAAAAAAAAAAAAAAAAAAAAAACATGTTTTATTACTAACCATTAGAGCCTTTTTCTATCTGCTCTCATGCTGAGAATGTCACGTAGCGCCATTTCGGACCCGATTTCATCATAGTAAAAGTGAGTGTAAATTTTTAAAAAAGCAATGATAGATAAACTGTAAAATGAATACTGTAATATAGCAGATTGTTTTGAATAACATGTTAAACTAAGTGCATTCGTGATTTTTTAAAATTTAAATGAGCAGTTCAAATGTAGGTAAGATTGAAAAATATTCATATGTATATATGAATATACATTATATATATATTACGATTAATCTCTAAACATTTTCTAAGAAAAAACAATTTTATAAAAAAAAAATGAACTGCTGAGTCACGGTTCAAGTGAAAAATAGCCGGTCTTCCAGATATTGTGTAATAATATCGCCAAAAGTATTGAGGTAAATTTTAAATTTCGATTAATTTTTAATTAAACGTTTAATTAAATTCTGAGTAGTATAACTTATAAAAATTTTGAGTTACATCAACTAGTGAATTATCTGCTATCATAGATGAAATAGCGTAAATTCGATGCGTTCAGCTGCCTGCCCTGCGCAACGTTCTGCAAGATATTTTGCTTTTCGCAATTTGTAGATAGTACGCCAATTTGTAAACATTATCGTATTAAAATTCTATTAATTCAAATCTACACCCAAAATGGATCAGTTTAATGCAATAAGTCTATTTTGAAAAAGAATTACAACTCATTTAATTTTGCATAAAAATTTACTAATTTATATATCCAGAATTCTTCGAATATTAAATGGTTATCAATTATATTTATAATTGTGTCCATTTGAATCTGCATATATAATGTAAAAAAATATTGCTAATAATGTAAATCAAAATAAGGATATTTAACTAAAACAAAGAAAAATAAATAAATCAAGCTCAAGAAAAAAAAAAGTGTAAGAATGCGGAAATCCTATAACTTATTCTTTCTTAAAAACGTTTACTACAAATATTGAAGATAAATTTTTTGAATCTCTAAGAAACAATTACAGTGCATATATTTATGACTTTTACAATACATTTTATGGCTTTTAGTATTTAAAAGAACAAAACAATAAAAAGATTTTTATTTTATTTTTTTATAATCCAAAACTATTTTCTTATAAATTGTATTATAAAAAGTTAATGTCAGCTCAGAAAATTCCTTTACAGAAAAAAGAGAAGAAAATTAAAAAAAAAATACTTGAAATATACTTTGTTTTTAATTGTAAACGATAAAAAAATTAAAATATAAAAGAAATAACTGTCTGTTTTTTGCAACTCTTTTGCTAATATAGAAATGCATTTTTATATTTGAAAAATTGTTGTCAATTTATATATAGAATAATTAAAATTTATGCTACAATTAAATATTTTAATTAACGCGAAAAGAATTTCACCATTTCTTCCCCAGATGGAAATTTAAAACTCCATCTTTTTTTAAACATACGATGTAAAAAGATAACCCAAAATGACTCGTTATTTTCTTATCTATCGTTTCATTTTTAACATTATCAGCGAACGTTTCGAATAACTACCGCTTTCAAACTTCACTGCAACATTATTTGCTTGCTGAAAATGAAAAAACAAAAAAGACAAGAGATATCTGAGCTTGCATTGTTGGTGATTAATTTCAAGGTCACAACTCATGTGACTATTGCGTGTGAACAAGAGAGGGTAAGTAATCTCTGCGGAGTCAGCAGGTTTTTGAAAAATAAAAGTGAAATAAGAAGAAAGGAAAGGATTGCATCACTGGATGTAATCGACGTCAAAGTTGCGCCACTGATAGTAATCATCGACCTATGAACAGGATATCATTTTGTTTGTAGATTTTCATTTAAAAAGTCTAGACGAGTTCTGACGATCAGTAGTGCACTGGCTTCTTTACTGCTGCATTGTGCGGGTCTTCTCAACTGATGGATTACTAATATTGATGAGATTTTTGACGAAAGATTGAAAAGTTCTGTCTTGAAATATTTTGATATTATTGAAGATTTTGATAAGATTTACTAATTGATTCTACGATCAAAGTAAGTTGATGAATTTTTAATTTCATTGCAACAAATGAAATTGCTTGAAATGATATTTTGCAAGAAGAATGGAAGATTTTATTTTATGAAGAAAATGTATACTTGTTGATATTTGCTGAAAAATCACGAGGAAAATGAGCAATTGCATGAACAGGCATCTTTGAACGGCAGAATTATTGAGAAATTACTATATTATTTATTTATCATAAAATTAAATTGCCTGTACGACGCTATTGCGTATGAAGAAAAATTCGTCAAGAAATCAAGAATCCAAAAATATTTTGGTAACTAGCTGAGGAGAAATATTTATTGAAAGCATTTTTAATTATTATATGATTTGTGGCTTTTTCAAATTACGAAACAGCATTAGAAAATCATATTTAAAATTTTTAATAAAATAATTGACACTGAAAATTTTATAAACTATTCTGATTTGACGAAATATGAAAGAAATTTTTGTGAAAAGAGAATACGATGATTTTTTAGCAAATGTGATGACTTCTTGCATATTAATAATGGTTAATATTTTGTACTAATCAAATTTAGAATGAAAACTATTACTTTATCAATATGCAAATTCGATATTTCACTGAGTGCAGTTATTATATTAAGATATAGAATTATCATAAAGAAAGGAAATATCTGAAAAATCTGGTAAACTTTTAATTGCTTTAGAAACTGATGTGAAGAAATTTTTCAAAACAAATTATTAGCACTGAAATATTTTAAAATATTCTGACCTAAGAAAGAAAGGAAATATATAAGCATTAGCTTGGAAAGAAAATGTGGTGTTTTTAAACCAAATATAACCTCTTGAATATTATTACAGATCTTGATTATTTTTTACCAATAAAATATGATATGAATACAATCCCTATATCAATATACTAATTAGGTACAAAACTGAATATAATTATTTTATCGAGAAAATTAAGAATTATCAAACCGCAAAAGGAATGATAAGCTTAGCAAATTTAATAAATTATTAAAAATGTTGAATTATCAAAAATTATAGAATAATTTTGAAAGGAGTGTGGAAAATGGATAATTAGAATATTTTTGATGAAAAATTAAGCAAATGATTTGAAGATAGTATGTAATCATTGCAATTCATTCAAAATTATTTCTATACTGCATTGAATGTCATCTAAATAAAATTTTATATACTGAGGCATTGAAGCATTTTGGCGATTATTTAATATACTATGAAGAGCATTTTCCTTAATCATTAAAATATTTGAAATTTCGTAAGAAATTCAAGAAATATAATTACTTATCAAAATTGCAAAAATATATGAAATGAATGGAAAATGTATTGAAATATAATTTTTTATGAAAAATCTAGACAAAACTTATGGTAGTTGCATAAGTGCTAAAGATTTGAAAAGTTATTACAACATTAAAGCTCATGTTATATATGAGAAATAATAATGCATGTGGACAAAATCTTGAAATATTTGAATATAAATCGTATACAATGCGAGTTTAGAAGTTATTAGATTGAAATGAAGATTTATTTCTCTTGTAGTTCACATCATATGCTCTATTGGAGCATAATATATTTCAATTAAAACCAGAAAGAAGCTGAATTTAATAGCGCTGAGAGAAAATAAAATAATCTAGATGCTACGCTTTTTTTTTAATTTTGAGCATATTTTTAAATAATAATTTATGTATGGAACTATGTTGAATAAATTTTTTTATAAACTCTGTATGTTTTTTTTGTCCTATTGTGTAAAATATACTTGCTGAAAGTAAATGTGTTGGTCTGTAATAGAACATAAAATAAATAATATACAAATAAAAATTTCTGCACTCATAAATTACAATAACTTAGATTATGCGAATTGCCTATTTATAAAATTTTACTTCCGTATCAATCGTTGACTTATAAACTATTTCATACTAAAATAATCGATACCACATATAAAATATAAAAGAATTGTTATTCAGTTTTATTCATCATTAGGAATAAAAAAAAGTTTAACGTAATTATTTTTAAATTATTATATTCTAGCAGCTTAGTCTTTCAAAACTTTGAATATTCATTTAAGTTTTGAAATTAAATCTGATATTTTCTTTTGATCAAGCAAAATTGTTAATTTTAAAATAGAATTATTTTTCCTTCCAGACCACTTTTTGCAAATAACATATACATCGCCTTACAAATGAAGTGTGCAGCAGTCTTTTGCAAATCGAAAGGTGCAGTGTTCCGCCGTTTTGGGCACCACCACCATCATCATCATCGAAAGATGAAGGGTCATGGTTTTCCTCATGGTCATCATTTTAAGGGACACCATGGTCTTCACGGCAAACATCTATTGAAACATTTCCTTGGAGAAAAGTACTTTGGAAAATTTGACGAAAGCCACTGTAAGCCCCATGGTCATATTGGACACCATCGTGGCCATCATCATGAAAGTTATCATAGCCATCATGATGAAAGGCACTATGCTCATCATGGTAAACGCAACTGCGGTCATCATGATGAACATAAGCTGGATCATTTCCATGGTGGACGTCATCATGGCCATCATGGAGGATGTCACGGTTGGTCTCGAGAAGGATTCGGACATGGTAATGAGCTGCATGGTCACTTTGGCAAGTTCAGACATGTTCATTGTGGATCTTGTGATAAGGTGCGACATGTATCGGATGGAGAGCATCACTCTTCTGAATCAGGGCATGAATCCGATGGTAAAGATCATCATGGCCACTTCAAAAATGGTCATCATGGAAAACGACATTATGGTGCTTGCGGTAAACTGCAACGTGAAGTGGATGGAGAACATCGATCTTCTGAATCTAGACATGATTCTACAGGAAATGATCAACATGGTTCCTTTGGCAAATTTAAACGTCATCATCATGGTCAACATGTATCGGATGGAGATTATCACTCAGCTGAATCAGGACATGGGTCTGATGCAAAAGATCGCCGTGATCGTTGCGATAAATTCAGGCATGGTCATCATGGAGAAGACCCCCATGGCGTTTGTGGAAGAAAATGCATGCACAGATTTCATGGTAAATTCGGGCATGGTTTTCGTGGGAAATTCAAGCATTTTCGACATGGATGGGGCGAGCATGGCCACTGCCATTCAGATGATGAAAGAAACCAACCTGAAGAACAGCAACAATCCAATGATCCAGAGCAACAGCTTAGTAACGAGCAGCCTATTGAAGAGGTACTTCTTTCGGGACCAGAAGAGGAACAGCAACTTGAAAAAGAACAGACCATTGAAGAAATGCTCCTTTCTGAACCAGAAAAGGATCAAGAACATAATGAATAAAATTCTACCAATATAGCAATGAATAAGTTTTTTTTTCTGTCGAATTATATATTATGAACTTTATCTTGGTGATTTTTGAAATATTATCGTTTAGAAATAAATGAAATGGTTTTCATGTATGTTTTGTTGTAATAAATATTTTTAATCATATGTGTGTTTTGTTTTGCTTTTTTACTTCAAAATTAATTTAACAGAATTAATATGTAGATATTTTTTGGAAAAAATTTATCAGTTTGAATCTTTATAAAAACTATACTAATAAAGATTGCATGATACCTTTATTATCAATAATATGCACATGTAAAAAAGTTATAATCAATTTTTTGTTTTTGTAACTCAAATGAAATACTTGAAAAATAAATTTATGATTTTAAATAAATAAATAAATAAATTATTCAAGCTAAAGTATTTATTTAACCTTGAAGTTCATTTGTTGAGAATTAAATTTTTCAAAAGCTTCTTACAGAAAAAAAAAGATCTCGATATATTAATTTGTTATAAGTACAGTGTTTTTAAAATAGTATTTATTTTTATATTAATATTTGTAATACTAAAATAGTAATATTAGATCAGAATAAGTAGAATAGAAAATAACTTACAATATGTAGTAAGATTTTCTATTATTTCTTTAAAAAAATGACTGGTAATATTCGAATAATCAATGATTGGTATTCTATAAAGACTGAAAATTTTCATGAATTTAACTTTATCTAAAGAAGAGAATGTCCTTCGAAATGCAACAACAAATTATTTGAAAATTGTTTATATCAATAATTAAATTTCATAAGTTGAAAAAATGGGGTGATTTTATTGCAAGCAAAAATGATTGTTTGTAATGGCTTCTGAAAAATAAAATACATCTGTCTGTACAACAAATATTTAAAAAAACATTAATTCGATGTCTTTTTGTAATAAAAGTCAAATAACTAGATTACTTCAGGGATGTATGCATACACATTTAAGAAATCTTTTGGCTATTTTGCAAAATAAAATGTATTACTTATAATTAAATAATTTAATCTTTTACGATCAAATAATCTCTGATTTAAAAGAAATGACCTTTTCTCATATTACCTTTTCTCTGCCACTTCTGTCCTCGAATTATTAGTCTTATTCTTTATAATTTTGTAAATCTTTCTTTGTGTGTTTATAACATTTATAACAGTAATCAATAAGTAGGAAAAATAAATCCTAAATTAAATTTTAAAAAAACTCTTTGTTTGACAAAAGAAATATTTCTTCTTGGATAGCATTGAATATCAATATAAAATTGTTTTAATTGATTTTGAAATGGGCTATTGATTTTGAAATAGTTATGTAATTGCATATCAACTCCAAAATGCTTATATTAATATATATCCAGTTTTAAAAAAATATAAGAAAATTTCTAATATTTTAATTTTTCTTAATTATGTATTACATTATGAGTAATCTATACTTATAATAAAGCTCAATGTGTGTGTGTGTGTGTGTGTGTGTGTGTGTTGGCGCTCTACAGGCCAGACCATTCAACCTACAGCTACCAAATTTGACATGTGTATACCTTGGAGGCCGGGAATATGCACCTGGGGGTTATTTTTTCGAATTTTTAATTAGAATTTTATTTATTTAAAAATTAAGCGAAATTTTGGCGTGTTTCTGCTATAACTTCCGAAAATATTACCGCACAAAAAGGATTTTTACATCAAGTTAAAGATCAAAAATTTATCTTTTAAATGATATCAATGTTTTAACCTTAAAATTAAATTTCTATTTTTAATGAATTTTTAAATAAATATTTTAACTCTATTTTTCAACAATTTTTTTCGTACAAAATAAAAATAAAATTTAAGCTGCAAGAGCACGTTTCGCATTCATGGGAAAAAAATTAGCTTTTTTCAAATTGTTGCCATCACATTGATTAAAGCTCCAATTAAAAATAAATTAAATCTTTTTGGAAATGAAATCTGCAAAAATATAATTTTCGGCACGTGTCTGTAGGAAATGAAACAAATATGAAATATTATTTTTTCTAAAAAATAAATTCAAGAAAAATTATTTTATGATTTTTTACACTCTGTATATTATTAATCCAATAAATCAGTTTAATTTAAGGCAAGTTTTGTTTAATATGAACAGGATATCCATTCAAATCAGGGCCACACAGCTAATTTGTAAACCTTTAGTAAGATACAGATCTGCTAAAATGATCTAAATGGAAAATGATTATATTTTATGTAACTTGATTCAATAAATGCTCTAATAAATAACGAATTTTTGATTTTTCATAAAGCTTCTGCTGTGGAAATCACGATTAACAAAATGTTCTTGAAACACTAATATTTTAAATAAAAAGAGTTAATTTCCAATCAACTAAATCAATCACTTAAACTGACTGATTTATGAAAATTTGAATATCACTATTCAATAAAAAAAGGATAATTTTAGATTTTCCATCGATCGTTTCAAAGAAAATACGCCAATCAGCGCACAAGTTTCTCAAGATTAATTGGCCTAAGATTATGAAAATGTTGAGTTTTTCAAAATTTTTAACATTCAAAACTTCATAAATAAGTCTTAGTTGATCGTGCAAAATAGAAACATTCATTCATTTATTTACAATTTGGTGTGTCCAGAATATTTCCCAGAATATGATACCTTACTGCATTAAATTTAGACTTCATAATTTTTGAAATATATTTATAATACGGAACAAAATATTAATATTGATTTCATTTCAATCCTTTTTAAAGCAAAACTAAAAACTGAATTTTATGCTAAATCTTAGAAATTTTTGTTGAATTATTCTTTGAGATATTACATAAATTATGAAAAATATTTTGTAGTTCAAATAAGACTTATATACCGAGCGATTCTGCTTGCAATACTCATATTCAATAATAATAATAATAAATAAATAACAATAAAGATGATAAATAAAATAAAACGCTTGGTTTCATTAAAAAATATCTTTACATTAATTTCAATTTCATCATTTCCACTTTAAATTAAAGTTGAAGTTTTACCGGAAATGACAACAAATTAGCAAAATATATATAGTAAATTGAACGAAACGATCTAAACAACAGTATAAGTTTGGTATGACTATCAAAATGTGAAGATTAAAAATGTTTTGTTTGAGAATCTATTAAGAGACCAGTTACTTAAAATATTTAATTGAAAATTGTAGTGAGCGGTAATACTGGCGAACCGGCTGGTCGCCAAAGGCGGCTAGTCTATAATAAAAAATAAACTCACGATTATTTTAAATTTGCATTATATATTTAGATAAAAGTGTCAACAATGAACTCGAGAACCACAAAAATGGTATTTATTTCTCTACTTTCTGAAACACTTTCTAAAAAAATAACATTTTTACAAAGAAAAAGAAAATTTAATAAAAAATCGAGAGTGCCGATGTCTCTCTAAAGAACTGAAAAAACATTTATATTAAATCTGCAAATTATTACCACAATACTTTTTTTATTTTTATTTTTACAAAACAGTATTTACGACAATAGTGTTTTGGGATAAACTTCTTTCAATTTTATAATGTAGCCTTTTGATGATTTTTATAAGATGGTCTGATGTAGCAGAAAAATTATTTTTCTATATAAGGTACCTCTCATCATCATTATTCATCAGTGTTGTCGTAATAGTATTATTCACTTAATTGTTAACAAATATTTCGGTTCTCAAAAAAAAATGAAAGGTGTTTCTTTGAAATCTTTATATACATCCATAATATGGTTAGTTTTGTGATTAGTTTGTTTCATGGCGCTCTGAAGAAAATCCTATATGCTAAACGTATGTTTCCTGTTGGTCCATCGAATCCAAAATTTGACAGAAATTTACAATTGTGGTATCATGCACCAAATTCATTTTTCTAGCCTGATGCGCTTTTGAGTTATCATATTCAAATTGCGTAGATAGATAAACTGACTATATATCCAACCACGAATTTTGTACAAAATTTGATATAAATCTATAATTTTACTGATGAAACAATATGTCTTATCCCTTTAGTTAATGAGTTTTTAAAGTGTCGCATTCACACGAGACTTGGCGGTCGCATTCACACGAAACTTGGCGGTCGCATTCACACGAAACTTGGCGGTCGCATTCACACGAAACCAGCTAACCCTTGGTGATTAGCTGGTTTGCCGATAATGTTATTTGTGTTATTTCCAATGAAATCTCTCATACATAACTTAATGCTAGAAAATAGTTTTCTCCTAGAAAATAGTTTGAAATATCAAATCTCCACAGACATCGAAGCATGTTATTTTAATACCTTTATATATGTTTATTGTGCATATATGAATCATTCTAATAAAGTTCGTCCTAATAGAGTCATCATAATACTATTAAAAACGTAGCATTCATATCGATCTACTATCTCCTGATTTTTGTGGTATCGTAACTCCATTTTTTGTTTCTCAGTAGCTGCCTATGGGTACCATTTGGTCCGCCGGAGATATTTGTTATATTTAGTACCAGATAAATCGCGTAGATAAATTTTCATGCCCATGATTCCGCTAAATTGTCAAACATTAAAGCCATGCTATTCCAATGGGCGTACATATTTTACCTTCGTCGTGTTCAATAACATTTCTAATGATTATCAGACTCGTGATAGCATAGCGCTATTAAAAAGTTAAATGGCGGTTCATATACCTTCTAAATTTCGTTGTATTGTAACTATTTTTATAATCATATAGTTAACTTTACAGATATTAAGCTGAATCTTTCTTCTTTAGCTTTCAATAATAGAAGAAGTGCACACGATTAAATATTTGATAGAACAACAAAAAAAGGTTTTAATTTCAGGACAACAATATAATCTATTATCAGAAATTAAGCAAAAAAAAAATTATTTTTAAAAAATTGACGAAATTTAGGAACATTTGTGCAATTATTAATTGGTATAATTTTTTTTTAATTTTCAAGATATGTAAAAAAAAATTTGCAATAATATTTTGGGGAGATATTGGAAAAATGCAACAATCCGGCTTTATTCTTAATTAATTAAATTTATTTAAAATTTAGAAACAATTATTGCAAGGTGCACATTTGCATCTTCCAAATTTTATATGTGCCAAATTTTGAAGCAGTAAATAGTTCTACAGCACCAAATCACAAATTCATCTTTATAATTAGCAGAGATTTCAATAAACATTTTTTTTTGCTAAATGTTAAAATAAAATAAATATTTCAGACTATATATAGACATTCCAAAGAATATTCTTATTTTATAAAACTTTCGATAGCATTTATAAAAGTTTCAACAATTTTTCGACAAATTCCAATTTAATAAAAAAAAAATTTATATTCTAACTTATCAATTTTTTGAGAAGCTTTAAAAGTGATTTGTAGTGATTTTTGAAATTATAAATATGGTAGTTATTGTTTCTAGTTTATAATTTCGTAATAAGATGGTGATAGATAGTAATACGTTTTCATTTTACTGTCGTTTTAAGATAATAAAGCTAATTTTAAGATAATAAAGATAATTTCATTTTAAGATAATAAAGCTGCATCCAGTGAATCCATTTTACACTTAAAATATAACCAATCGTCGCATTATTATTAAATAGAGTTTTTTAATAACAAATAACAAACTGAACTAAAAAAAATTTCATTTGAAATTGAGAAAAAACGAATTATTAGAATTTCTGATCTCAAAATCTCAATTAATCTTCACATTTAAAACTTCCATGAGTCTGAAATAAACCATTTTTTAAAATTTCCCTATCTGTGGAACAATAACTCGTTAATAGTGAGGTGAACTAGGGGAATGAAATTTAGAATGTTTTCTTCGTTCGAAAATTGTATATTTCTTCTATGAGACTAATATCACGCACTCAAAATTTAAGTTAACTTAATTCTATTACTGAACTTGTTATTTGGTTAGGATTAGTCTATAGAAAAGCAAAAAACTAATGCTCATCAAACTCTACTTATAATGAAGAAGAATGTGTGTTGTTTATGTGTATCAATCACTATGAGATTCGGTTGATCAGATTTAGATCAAATATGTAGCGAATTGTTATGAGCGATGATAGAACCTGGGATCTTTTGGTTCGCAGCCGAGTAACATGACCACAAAACAAAAGTAATTACTCGTGTCCTGTAGCTGTTATCTGGCTTATAAGCTTTCACCACAAATCTACGATTCTGAACAATTTAAAAAAATTTTAATTAATTGAAAACTAAGGCAGATTTTGGAGAAAATATTGTGCTTGAAACTGCTTTTAGTAACGCTTTAAAATTTTAAAAATTGTCTTTTTTATTATGACAATTTAATTGCGGTGCAAATTTTTCTTGAATTTTGTCAATTTAAAAAGAATATTTTTTGAATAAATTTCTTTGTTGTCCTAAATGTTTCACTTTTAAGTGTTCTCATTGTTTCATCAAATATTTAATAGCATGGATTTCTTCCATTGTTGAAAATTAAAGAAGAAATTTTATTTTCATTATCTAAGCAATGCATATGAAGAATCAGAAATTGAAATTGCATTTCTGCAAAAGTCATCGCGAAATTTTAAATAGATTTCAGAGACTCATTAGCTTTTAATGGTATTATAATGTCTAGGCAAAATAATGTCCTGTATTATATGAGAGTAATTAGGAAAATTAAAGTATACTATAAACAGAGAAAGTTTAAAATTTTAGCAAATCTATAATGTCTCTCTCTCTATAGGATGATTAAAAAGATTTTGAGGGAATCATCAACATTAGCAATTCCAATTTAGAACAATTTTAAAATTTATTATCAACATCTTGTCCACAGATAATAAGAGTATTCTTAAATAATGTTTTTATTTGGAACAAAAAATAGACTTACTAGCAGCCAAGGTACCAAAATATTCATTGCTCGGCTTGCAAGTTTAGTTTTAATTCTGCTGAGTTTGGATCATCATTTGATGGTATTGCCTCTTAACCCATTCTAAGACCATGGTAAGAATATTTATCACCAAATTTATCAATCCTTGAATGAAGTTATGTAAGTTTGCATAAGTTCTTACATATTTTTCAATATGATAGAATTCTAGATACTTCAGTTTCTTATCTTACACAAAATGACATGTTTTGATTCGTTACTTAGTTATTAATTAAACAAATTAATTAATACATCAAATTAAATTTATCTAATAAGCTAAACCAATCTCAATCCTAAAAATATTTTAATATACATATGACAAGAAAAAAGAACTCTTTAAATGGTTGACCCTCTTACTTTGGGCAACGTAGAAATCGTGTCTCCGTTATCTTACAATTTGGCTGTTACCTATTACATTGTTCCTTGTTAATAAAAATGAGGAAAAAATTGGGCTTATTCTTTAACATCACATACGAAAATGATTAAAAACTGGCTATTATTTTCAATAGAACAAGTTAAAAGAATTCCTTAAAGTTGGAATATCGAAATATGAACAGATTTTAGGTTCATAAGAAATGTAATTAAATAAAGTAATGATAACTGAGGAAAAAATGAACAGGCGAAAGAAACAACCAATATTGCATAAAAATAATCTCTTGAGTTCTATTTTGAAAGCCGAATATAAATTTAAGAGACAAATGATTCCAATCCGTAATGAAGACTTTATATAAATTTTGGCATCATTAAAAAGAAAATTGTTAATTAGTTGTAAAAGTTTTTTTTATATCAACCATATAAATAATGTATCAAATTAATTTGAAGTAACATTTTAATTTTTTTCCTTAATGTGCAATTATTTGTTTTTGATTTAAAAAGCTTTGTTATCGAATCGAAACTATGTGCATTATCAAATTCATTAAAAAAATAGCTGATTATTCTAAAATAAAGCTTCCAAACATTTCTCAAAGACATAATTTTATTTACACTACTTCATTCTTTGCCAATCAGATTATACTTTATGTCAGCCACTATAAATCCTGCTAATACTGCCGCGTTCAGTGATTGCGAGGTGTTGGCTGTACACAAAAAGAAGATTCGGTTGTAATCAGATTTTCTGAAAGATGCACATTTTTAGAGGTGATGCCCGTGATGATGATGATGTCCATGATGGTGGTGGTGACCATGGTGATGGTGATGTCCATGATGGTGGTCATGATGGTGATCGTGATGATGGTCATGGTGATGATCATGATGATGATCATGGTGGTGGTGATGTCCATGATGATGATGATGTCCATGATGGTGGTGGTGGCCGTGGTGATGATGACGAGCGTCTCCTTCAGGCAAAGGATTTCCAGAAGCACTGGTAAGCAGCAGCATAATGCAAAAAACAGCAATGATCACTAGAGAAGTATTCTGTAACAAATATCATTTTGATGCTGTTTTTTATAATTGAAAAATAAGAAAATTATTGAAACTAATGGGAAAAAATCAGAATCACTTAATAATATTGTTTTAGTTTTATTACTATTTTATAATTTGTGTCATCTTAAATGAAAAAAAAATATAAAAAATTCAGTATTAAAAGAAATTTTTGTTCAGTATTAAAAATGCAAGATAAACGTTTCTCAATTTAAATACAAATAACGGGAGTGGTCCTCCCAACACTTTCACGCATACATAATAAATATATTACTCTGGTGAAAGACTTACATGGCATTGGTATGCAATAGTTACGAAATATTAACCTTTGGCATGAATTTAGCACTGCTAATCTATCATGTGATCTTTATCGAATTTTTAGTCAGTTAATTTCTGTTATACGGATAATAACAACCGAAAATCGAATCTGTGCTTTAGATTCGTTTTTCCTAATCAATTGAAACAAAAATTTATTAAAAAACTACACAAAATAGCTACACAATCCCATACCAGATTTGATATATTTAACTCATAGCGTTTTTGAGTTTTTCTAGAAGTACAAACTGACAGACGATCAACTACTATTTGGCACAAAATATGATAGGTATCTACACTATAGATGTTAAATATGCCTAATTTTATCCACTTGGCTCTCTTCGTTTTGCAGTTATCGTGTTAATTTATGTTGGAACAGCCGCATAGACAGACTTCCTCAGAACGGATTTTACACAAAATTTGATTAAAAAAATCTACAAGTTTGTTGTAAAAACCAAACCAAAGAATTTTCAATAATTATTTTATTGTTGCAATGAAACCTTTAATGACTTTCATAGTTATATTAAATATTTCATCTTTTCATTTTTTGCCATCGTTAAAAGCGAGTAATAATCTACTAATTATCCGCACAGTTGAAAGGAAGATTGAGAAAGTGAAATTAGATTACTCCAAAAAAAAATCGGCAGTTTGGAATCGACTTTATCATGGCACTAGAATGGTGCGAGCTATTTGGATACCAAATATAAGACTTCAATTTGCCTCGACACTTAAAACACTTTAATGATAGATTTATGAATATCAATTATACATAGCAAATTTAATTAAAATGAAAAATTCAATTGACATTACCGATTAATCGCCGAAGATAATTCAGAATTACTTACCATTTTGTAAAGCTTATATTCTCTTGAAATCAAAGCGAATTTTAAGTCGAGCTGAGCTCAAAAGCTGTCTTACAAATTAATTCGTTGTATTAGAAATCTATATGAGGAATAATTCAAATTCTCAATTTATATACTATTTATAAGACTGAGCTTTATGCTCACTGCTATCTTTGTGCCTGGACATTCACGCTTCAGTAAAATTTATCGGCCGGAATCTCAAAGAGAAGAAAGGATTATTCTCAAGGACATTTTTCTAAAAAAAGGAGGGTTAGGATCATAGCTATTTATATTTCGCAACTATAAATGGAACTGAAAAAGCAAAATGTCAAAGTCAATACTTTTTTTGTAGAAGGATTGTTATATAATACCGATTTTGTATGAAAACAATTGATCTTGATTTTTTTAGATTTCACCAACCAGAATCATTGACCTGAAAACCGCCATGTCTTATTCACTGCGACGTCGGTCTGAGCTATGAATTGTCTAGAAATGACACTTCTTAAATAGAGGGGTTTCATTAAAATATGTTAAGCAACAGGATAAACCTATGCAATTGGATGAAGTCCTTAAATATCAGGTGAAATGAGTTTTTATACACATTATTGTTAACTTAATTAAGTAATTGCATGCAAATTACTTTACATTTTAATTCATTCTTGCAAAATATTTTTTTAAAGTTTTCCGAATGAAAATTTTTTTAAGCGTTGTATTTTGTTTTGTCACTCTTGTTCTAGAACTAAATGACCTATTCAATAAAAAATGACGTAATTTGATGTGGTTTTTCTTCCGATTCCTTTTTCAATTTAATTTAAATCTTTTTAGTGCTGAATTATATCAAAACAATTTTGAGCGTAACTTTAATTAATTAATATTATTAAAAATAACTTTATCATCAAGCAATAATGTAAGATATAATCTTCAATTCATATTTTAAAGAAGTAATTTACGAAGCAGTAAGTCATAAAAAAATAGGTTTTATTAAAATATTTTTTAAATGAAACTCAAAAAAATTTATTCCCCAATTTTTACGGTATTTCTAATATAATAGCACTTAATAGTGTTTTATTTCTTTTCGGTCAATTGAATTTAAATTATTGTCAGTGAATGCTTCGCCAGAAAATTCTGTAAACCAGATTGCACCAAATTAAGTAATTTTTTGTCAAATAATTACAATTGTTAATACAAAAAAATATAACAGAAACATATGAAAAATCTAGATATTCCTTTTGACCTCCAACAAGAACTAAAAAAAAAAATCTTTATCCACTCGCGTATAAAAGAAAAGAAGGCTGATCAATCTCAGAATTTTCAGTGAGTTGTAGATATCTTAAACGACAAGCCGAAACTGGTATTAGAAAACTAACTGCTTTTATAATGGTGCAATTAATATGTTTCACTCATTACTCTGAATGATACCAATGATTACTCTTTTGAATGATACCAATTAACACAATTTAATATCTGCGAAAGCTTTTTCCTGAATGTTGGTACTTTTAAAAATATATATTTGTTTAATTTTCAATAATAGATCACATTGTCCGGAAGATGAAATAGTTTTAATTGTTTCATCAAGTATTTAATATCGTGATTTTCTTTCACTATTAAAAGCTAAGAAAGAAGGATTCTATTAATTTACGTATGAGTCAGATTTTTCGTACCAATTGTTTATCTATTTTTTATTCCTATGTAAATATATAATCTAAAAATTCAACGACGTCCTTAAATGAAATATGGTATATGATCTTGACATCGAAAACCCTCAAACCTAAGCCGAAGGAGAAAAGATGGCCACCGCGAAGTAAGCAACACCGTAGAAAGACACAACAAAACCACAGGCACTAATGGACAAAACTGATGATAAGCAATCGACTTATTCACATTAAGTTCTTTTAAGATGTCTAATAGTACAAGGGGTGTTCAAATTAAAATGTACGAAACAACACTCTGGATATAAATAAATACTTTATTCAAAGTATACACCATAGGCCTGAACACAACGATCCCATTGAACGAACAGAAGGATTCCTTGTTCCCATAATTCCTGTGGCCGTGATGAGACCCAGTCCTTCACAGCGTCCTTGAGTTTGCCGTCCAAGGTTCGCTACTTGTTGAATTCCTCGAGCACAGAAGATCCGAAGACAACGCATGTTCATCAAGAATAAAAGACCGGAGGGTGTGGTTCTGCTCCATGATAACGCGCGTTCACACGTCTCCAGGGTCACATACGCGGAACTGGCCATGTTCAAGTAGGAGCAGCTCGACCATCCGCCCTACAGCCCGGACATGTCGCCCTGCGATTTTCATGTGTTTGGTCCCCTGAAAAAATATCTGAAAGGGAACTCGGACGGCTAACTCAAGGATGCTGTGAAGGACTGGGTCTCGTCACGGCCACAGGAATTCTGGGAACAAGGAATCCTTCGGTTCGTTCAACAGGATCGTTGTTCTCAGGCCTATGGTGTGTGCTTTAAATATAGTCTTCATTTATACCACAGTGTCGTTTCGTACCTTTTTATTTGAGCACTTATTGTTCAACTACAACCAATTAAAAACTTTACCACCAAATTGAAAAGAAAAAAACTGAATAGCACTAGTAGTTTGGATGCAAATTCAAATTTTAATCTGTTTTTCCGTTTTATTAAAATTTTTATATTTTAAAATGATAGAAACTTATTTGCAAATCTGCGAGGCATGTACATTGTATTGTATCAATTGTATTAAATTCTTACAAGCTTAAAACTTTCATTTCTCGTGGGTTTTTTTTTTTTTTTTTTGATGTTCACGCTTAAACCTGATGATAATGCATCGAACCGAGCAATTGCAAAAAGAAGCAAAGATTACAAGAGCAACCAATTATATTAACTCTTATTACAAAAATTCAAACTGTTCTGAATCATATTGCCTCATCCTCTAGGAATTTTGACAAGATATATTAATATCACAAAATAGATATGTTATTTTGGTTTGATATGTCAAATAAGAATATACCTTTAGAAAATAGCATGCGTCTATATTACATCTATATTAATTGGTGGGTTCAATATATTTACTAGAAAACGGTTCTAAAATGTGCCCTTGATTCTCTTTGCCATACAATTAAAATAAGCATAGATTGCATCATAGAGCGATAGTTTACAAGAAAGGCGAAAGGAGAATATTCTCAATAATTCCCATTGTTCTTTTTACGCTTCAATAGGATAAGTTAACAGTTAAAAACGATAAAAAATGCAGAATAAAAATTTCAAATATTTTCTAAAGACAGAAATATGTATCTTTTCCATACAATTGAAAATAATTGTGCTCGATTGAAAAAACATCTCTTTTTTATACAACGCATGCTATTTTCCAAAGGTATAATAGGAACGTGAAGAAAACACGTGCTTACATAGTGTATCTAGTAAATGGATTTAAAAAAGCATTAAATACAAACTGCCCAATATTATTTTATTCGAATTTAATAGCAGGTACAATTATTCAGGGAAAACGCCAATAATTTTCAACCCTTATTTATTGATTCGAAACATTTCAAATATTCAAAAATGTCTATCTTTTAATTTAAAATAAAATAAAATACATTGCTTGGCGGGTATTTGCAATTTTCTCCCACTATTTTTTTTAACAGAAAACACAGTTCAGCAATTTGTATGAGGAAAAAAATTGTGTAAATTCGAATTAAAAAAAAATTTCAGCTGAATTATTTTTTATTTTCGGTCAAATTCGGTCAACAAACGAAATTTTGGTGAATTGCCATTTTATAGACATCCTTGAATTGGAAAAAGAAATTTTTGTTTGAAATATGTCTGTCAGTCTATGTATTGAGGTATCACCACATGTATTAATCATGATTACTCATAAATTGAAGTTAGTTACTATAAGAGTGAAATTGGAGGCCAAATATGTGATTATTTATTAAATTTTTGACGATATCCATCGACAGAAAGTCCCTCTATTTACACAACTGTGTGTATGCAAACATGCTAACTCAAAATCTCATAAGCTTTATAAAAGAAATTTGAAATATCATTTTGTTACCAAATGTGTAAATGTAAATCAAATTTTGAACGAAATTTGTCAAAATAATGGCTGTCTGTTGGTTCTGCTGTTTATGATTATAGCAAAGCGATAATCTATTAAAGCAACTGAATATTTAAAATTTGTCATATTAATTAGACAATATAACTGAAGAACTTCATCAAATATTGGATTCGATTCATCATTGGAAATAGGCCCAAAGCATTTGCTCGATTTTCTTCCCTATTTTAGGAAGATAAACACAAAGAAGTCATAATGAGGGATTTTATATGAACTTTTCAGTAGAAACGTTTCAGAACAGTTATTCTGCAAAAATAACAAATAAATATAAATCTCCACAGGTTGTAAATTTAAAAATAGCATAGCAGGAGAATCTATTTCTTTTTTATTTACGTTAGCTACATCATTTCAGTTGCAAAATATTCTAAGATAAATTTTTACAAATCAAATAATTTTCCAGTTTGTATTATCAAAAATTTAAGCAGGGAAATAAAAGATAAAAAGAAAGTGTTGATTAACAATTAAAAAAAAATTCAAAAAATATATTTAATTAGAAATGTTTTTTCGAATGTTAAGGCCAGAAAAATGTTTTCAAACTGCCTTCCCAAATATATCACCCACTTAAGCTCTCGCAATTTTTGAAGATTTGGTTTAGAAAAAAAGAATATACTGAATTAAATGGTTCATATATAT
>JAPMOR010045543.1:222893-260715 GCA_026543865.1 Argiope aurantia | reverse complement strand
GTTTAATTTATGGTCATAATTTTAATTTTTCTTCATGAATCATCTAGAGTCGATATGATGAGAAGCTTGAGGAGATGCGTTAAAATTTAGACTTTGTCCCCGTTGTTTAATTCATGTTCGTAATTTTAATTTTTCTTCATGAATCGTCTATAGTCGGTGTGTGATGAGACGCTCGGGGAGATGTATCAGTTCATACTTCATCCTCGTTATTTAATGCATGTTCATATTTAAAATGCCGTTCTAGAAGAAGGTTCAAGATTAAAATAGGGCATTAATAGAACATTTTAACATCAAAATGTGAAATTTTCAAAGGAGCATTCCGCATACTTTTATTTCAAATTTTAACAACTTTGTTTACATTTCCAATTAAATTCCAAACTGAATCTTCAGGAAGCGATTAAATACTGAGTTGTATCGAGTATATATCTTGAATCTATTTTAAAGATATGAACTAAAAAATGATAAACGCATCAATAAAAAAAATCCCAAATTAAAGTTAGAAACTAAGAACATCTTTTACTAGACTGTCCAATTGTAGTGGGAACCATTTTTAAAGATGATCTGTTACAGTTACAAATATGATAATTTAAAGAGAGTTAAAAATTTGCATGTTTTAGCATTTACATTAGTCTTTAAATTATTTTTTACTCAGTAACCAAAAATATTTAGATCTGTTGAAGAAATAGTTCATTTTTTTTTGTTATTGAAAATTCGATTTAGAGCCCAGTCAGTCTACATTGACTGAACTTGATGCAATGGTATAGAATCTTGCTGAAATACCCACATCTTTTTGGGATATTATACATAAGCATTTAGTGATAACCATATAGCCAAGGAATCCTCCTTTTAATATCATGCATTGATTTTTATCGATAAATTTCAGATGCAATTTTGCATTGATTGATATTGATCTTAGAAAGAATGATCATTCAAAACAAGAATATATACTTTAGTATTGATTATTAAGATGGAACTATTTTTGAAATACAAGCTCATTTTATAAGGCATATATAGTTTCTGGAATGTAAAACGTCCAATTTTATTTTTATTTTATTTTTAAAAGATTAATTAATTGAAAACCGTCATAAAAGCAAATATATTTAGTGCTTTTACCAAAAGCGCTATCAAAGAACTCTTAATTAAATACAATAATTAAAAATCGATATAAAAACTTTTTTGCAAGCATTACAAAATACAGAAAAATTAAAACATAAACTAAATCATAAATCAACGTGAATGGAAATTCTTAAGTTAAAAATCTTTACAAATGTGGATTTTCAAAATAAAATGAATAAAATCGGATATATTAGTGAAAAAAGTTTTAAAATTTGATAAAAGGTCAGCAATTTTAATACAATGATCATACACTAAATTTCAGCTACCTAGCTCGTTTCGATTTAGCATTATAATGCTTGCATAGACAACAAGTATGATGTAAAGAAAAACCTAGATATGAAGCCTTAAATTCTCGATACATCTATAAAGCATTATTTTTTCTTTGCTATTATAGTGCTTTCTCAATGTGTGCTATATGATGAAATAAAATATATGCATATCTGATGAAATAAAAATGACTTTCAATGGCAATCACATAAAAAGAAACGAAAATATTTCTGAATTTTGAAGACAAAATACTCGTTGTACAATACACACAGTACACATAATATGCTGTTTTAAAAAACTTGTCATAAAATAAATAACTTTTAATGTTTTAAAATACTAATTTTGTTTTTCTGACCAGTATTTCCTTGTTCTTGTGGAATGAAACCCAAATCTACTCATTCAGATCAGTATTTAGCCATTTACATAGTATTTTGCATTCAATGGCCCGCTCAGTAATATTGAGAGACATTATATGATCTTTTTAAAAAAAATTATATGCACTAAAAAGAATATCATTTTAAGAGAATCAGAAACAAAATTTCACATAATTAATAACTTCGGAAAAAAAAATTATAATTTTTTTATCTTATCTTCAGCAAAAATTTAAAATTTAAATTTCAAGTTTTATAATAATAAATCAAGTTCTGAATGGCCAGAGATTCATATAAATTTGAAGGTAATACTTAATATTACGACACATACTCATACTTGGTGTTAAAACATAAAAATAAACTTTCTTTGGTTAAATTATTTCAAGAGAGTCGAAAATTAAAAAAAATTAGAATACGTCTTCAGTCCTATAATAAGCATGTAACCGAGCTTTCTCTCTAAATTTAGTAGATAACTATACCGATACCGAGAGTTAGAAAACTTTGCGAATCATTTTTTTTCTCCAAACGGACCAAGCATTTTGAGTCAATCACAAATGATTACAGCGAAAATTGAAGAGGAAACTCTTTCTCCAAATTTTCATTTCACATCAAGGAAAATACGTTTATATTCAATACTAGATTTGGTATGCCAACTGCATAAATCAAGAGAGTAATGATGGAATCAAGTCTGAAACTTGTTATCCTTTGATCCTGAGGAAAAGAGTTAGTCGATTGACCACAATTGCTCTATTGAAAACTAAATACATATATACATACAATAAAGTTTCATTATATTCAAAAAGTTCTCCAAGTTATTAAACATTTTCAATGATTTAATACCCTGACATATGAATTCTCAAAAGATCTATGTTAATACTGCAGTCGAAACTGCTTAGTAAGATAAAATGCAAATGACTTGAATAATTTCTGGTAGCAAATATACGGGGAAAGTTTTAATGCTTTGATTATACAACACATATTTTAAAACTTTTTTTCTATTTGAAATAAATAATTTTAAATAAATTATCTCCTCTATTAATTATTCTATCTCTTTCTAGTCACTATTGCAAAACATTTGCTTCTTAATACATTTTTATTACTAATTATTAACCCTTAACTGGGGAGTTGAAATTTTAGGACTTAACTGGGGAGGTGCGGTCTACGAGACCGCAATTCATTTAGACTCGAATTAAATTTTCTAATAAATGTATTAATATAAAAAATTGCCAATATATTTTGCAGATATTTTTCTTGATATATCGATATGTTTTAGAAATTTTTCAAAATATATTTCCATTGAAAAAAGTAAATGCGTTGGAACATACATTTTCCTCTCAAATTACACGTTACAATAAATAATATTCTTTAAAAAGCTTATTACTTTTTACTTTTTAAATGATATTTATTTTTACAGTATATGAAGGTATATAGAAGACAATATAATGTAAAATTCAACAATTATATGAAAAATAAAAAATAAAAAAATGACAATGGGTAAAATTGGCCCTTTTTTTATCGGCTTGTGTGACTTTCATAGCACAGTTTTCTAGGGCATTTTAAACATACAGGTTAAGAACTAGTGTAAAAATCAACCTATAAATTCTGTATACATATCTTTTGGTATATTAATATATTTTATAAATTTTTCAAAATACATTATCACTAGAAAAATTGATTATGTTTGAACATACATATCAAAACCAGTTCAATGCGAACTTTCATCGAAAAACTGTTCTGTAGAATTATCCCTATCATTAAAATCCCTTTCTGCTTCATTTAAAAGTCTCTGGAGCACTGCTTCATAATTGCATCTGTAAACTGGATGATATTTCGGACCCCCAAGTTTTAGCGCCATCTGCCAAGCCTTGTTTATCACTGGGACACTAACAAGGGAGATGCGGTCTTAGAGACCGCGCTCGAAGAAATAACTGAATTATTTTAAAAAGCATCTGCTGAAATCGGTTGAAAAAGTGCACGTGTATTGAAGGTCACAAAACAGGAAGCAACAGGATCAATCCATTCAATTGAGCTAAAAACAGAATAGGGGTGATAGAAAATCCATCGCTAGCGGTCTCACAGACCACACGTCCCCAGTTAAGGGTTAATGATGATACAATTTGTACAGTAGCAAAGTCTGTTTTTCATATTTGAATTTGAATAATTAGTTTCTCACCTTCTCTACTTTTTTTTTTCTTTTAAGCCTCTGCTTTCCTTACTAGCTGGCCCCACTTTTTTTCGAAATCACTAACCATATATGTCTGGTACTTTTAAAACTTTTGTTATGTCAATTTTTGGAAATTATTTTTATTAACTGGTTGGATTAACGTTTCTTGTTTCAAATAACCCTATGTTCCTTTTCTGAAGAACCTTATCAATTTTCGAAAGTGCCTAAGCCCTTCCACATTTCAAAATTAACTGATAGAGAAGCATAAAAATTTGACATATAAATGAAGTGAAATATAATGACATATTTGACATATAAATGAAGTAATGGAAAACTAAGCTTTGAATTCACAATCTTGGAGCCCAAAGCTGAAATTCTGCTGTCAAAGAATCACAGCTCCTCCGCTATATTCTAAAATAGTGGTGATTAGAAAATAAATAAATTTTAATTATTCAAAATGATATAATTCTGAATGAAATTTAATAAAGGAATTTTAATTAATTATCCCTCTCCTTTTTACTATTGAGAGTAATGTTCAATTTTTTCAAAAATTTAATAGTAAATGAAATTTCCAGTAAAACAGAATTAAAAAGACTTAACTTAAGCCTATATTTCTATTACTTTCATTCACAGATTCTAATTGAAAAAATAAAAAGGCGAGCCTCAAACTTCTGAATTAATCATGTCACTAAAGATCACAAGAATTATTGTAAGAGCATTTTAATATTTTCTATTAATAACATTAAATAACATAATCAATACATAATTAAAAACAATAAATTATTCAACCGAAAACCACACATTTAACATAGTTACTGTTAAATATATCTCTCAAAAATCTTATTATGACCAGAATTCATCACCATCATGGTTTGAATAAAAAAATTAATTCATCTAATTCATTTCAAACTAATTTTCATGTAATTCACTTCAAACTGCCAAAAAGAAGTAGAATTCTCTTCATCTATATAATCTGTCCATTAATTGATAAGATAAAAATAATTACCAAAATATATTCAGTGAATAAAGTTCGAACAAATATAGAAATAATCACCACATTTTTGAGACAAATTTTTTTATTGAAATTCGAAACTTTCGTAGCAACATTCTGTATATTAAATGGATTACATTGAAAATTATTTTTGATCATCATTTTATGAATATTTTTGCTTTTAAAAAACTAAGACATAGTAATGTATCTTTGGTAGTATTAACATATGCATCTATTATTTAACCGATGGGAACAACCGAAAGAAAAATAGATAGAACATTATCTGATACTTTTTAATTAAGAATAATACGATATCAAAGTACTGCATTTTTTTAATGGTGGTGACCATGGTGATGGTGATGCCCGTGATGATGATGATGCCCATGGTAATGATGATGTCCATGATGGTGGTGGTGACCATGGGGGTGGTGGTGATCGTGATGATGGTGGTGATGATGTCCATGGTCATGATGGTGGCCATGATGATGATGATGATGATGACCATGGTGGTGATGATGGCGAGGCTGTATTTCAGGTACAGGGTTGGCATTGGTATTTGTCAGCAGCAGCATGATGCAGATCAATGCAATGACAAAAAGAGAAGTATTCTATAAAAAGAACAGCGCAAGTTTTTTATTGATCATCGACATTAGAAATGATAGAAAATAAAATTAATTAATATCCTGATGCAGTAATTTTATTTAATAATCATGTTTATGGAAAGTGCATTGTTGTTTCAGTTTTCTACATATTTTAATTGAAAATATTTATTTATTCCTTCTCATATTAGAAACAAATATTAAAATTACAATACTTTCAAATTGTAAATTGTAATTGTTCTCATCTGCGATTAGAATTCCATGCTTGAATTGAGTTAATTGACCTCTTAAGACAGAAAAACAGTTCTTTTTTCTATTCGTTTGTTAAAATTAGAATCTTACATAATATTACGTAAAGACATCATAATAGAGAATAGTTTTTCAAATATATTCCATCCATGGATTTTATCGCGATATAACAATTACCTAAACTGTGCTGCAATTCTTAGCTTAGAATCACTAAAAATAAGAATTAAAAAAAAGGAGAGAATGACCCAAATGTCATCTGATATCTTTGGGTTATTTTTTATTATAACAAAATAGCATAGAGTAAAAGAAAAAGAGTTACGTAATTTTTAAAATCCATTAAATTGGCGTATAATATCATTTTATCTGTAAATGCTTCAGCTGTTTAGCTTCATGCTAAAGTTTAGAAATTATTAAGTCATTTCATGTTGAATTATAATTTCATTCTTCATCTGAATAACTTCCACGAAATGAAGAAATAAATTATTTTAAAAAATATATGCCAGTCATTTCCTTTAAAATACAGTAATTATATGATATAAATTTTTAAATTTCAGGATATAAAACGTTACATAAATTATAAATTTTTGAAAAAATTGTAAGAATTTTTTATTTGTATAATTTTGTAAATAATTATTACTTTTCTTATTTTTGCAATTGACAGCGAGTTTTGTATTTTTCGAAAACTATTTTTTAAAACAGAATTATCAGAAATTTTGATAGCAATGAATTTGTCTTTGTTGTTATTATCTTCCTATTTATTTGTATGTTAGCAATATAAGAAAGAAAGATATTAAGACAAAGAAGAAAAATATTTTAAAAAATTTTTCAGAATTCTAATGAAAAAAACGACTGCTTAAGGAGTGCTACATCCTATTTTAAAGAAAACCTCAAAATATCCATTAAATGAGGAGAAAAATTGAAATATTTAAATGTGTATTTTTAAAACTCCGATAGAATCTTTTTAATTTTATTTTTCTGTAAAGTCTTCTTATCATTGTAAATTCTTGTTATATCTTATAAGAATTAGTGTTGTAGAAGATTTCTTGTAACTCATTTCTTATTAATGAAAGTCACATACTTAAAATTGTTATTCCCGAAGCAAATTTTATTTTCTAGATTTCATGAAATAACAAATTATTTTTTAAATTGTCGAGGATTCTATATATTCTTCTGTTATTATTAAATTCTTCTTAAGAAGAGATATTTAGATATTTAGATTTTTTTAACTGACTGAAACACTGTACAACCACCGATTTTCATTATCAAAGATAGATAGATAGAAACACTCTAGATTTCAGACATGAAATCAAACAGTCACATTTGCTTCACCATACAGCAACCGGAGCTAAATTTTGCCGTAATATATTCGGTCAAAAATAATTTCAATCTAAGATGGACTTGCACCACTTTCAAAATAAACAGATTTTCAATACTGTTAAGAGCAAAAACTGCCATCTCCAAAATACTAGAATCTGATTTTTTTAAACTTTAAATTGTTTAAGGCATAAAAAGATCATAACAAATTTTATCTCTAACTACCATTATCTAAATATTTTTTCAAAAATGGACTTGTCCTACTTTCAAAATAAACGGCTCATATGGATCTAATTAAATGCAGACTTGATGCAGGCCTAATTAGATGCAGATCTGATGTGGGTCTTATTAAATGGAGATTTGAATATATCTAGTTATTTACAGCTCTAAATAGATGCAGATGTAATTAGATGCAGTTCTGATGCGGTCCTAATAAGATGCAGTTCCATTTAGATGCGGATCTCATACGCGCTTAATTAGATGCAGGACTGATGCTGGCTTAATTAGATGCATACCTGATTCCTATATAATTAGATGCAAATCTGATGCAGATTTAGATTTGGATCTAATTAGATGTAGATCTGATGGGGACCTAATTAGATACAAACTAGATGCAGGTCTAATTAGATGCAGTTCTAATTAGATCCGGATCTAATTAGATGATAGATCTGATGTGGGCCTAATTAGATGCAGTCCTAATTAGATCAAGTTATATGCAGTTCTAATTTGATGCAGGTCTGATTCGGACCTAATCACATGTAGACCTGATTCAGATCTAACTAGATGCAGTTCTATTTAGATGCTGATCTAATTAAATGCAGATCTGATTATGTTCGAGCCTAATTAGATGCAGTTCTATTTAGATGCAGGTATGATGCAGGTCTAATTAAATGCAGACCTGATTCAGATCTAATTAGATGCAGTTCTATTTAGATGCAGGGTTAATTAGATGCATACCTGATTCCTATATAATTAGACGCAGTTCTATTTAGATGCAGATCTAATTAGATGAAGACCTGATTCAGATCTAATTAGATGCAGTTCTATTTAGATGAAGAACTGATTCAGATCTAATTAGATGCAGTTCTATTTAGATTCAGGTATGATGCAGGTCTAATTAGATGCAGACCTGATTCAGATCTAATTAGATGCAGATCTATTAAGAGACAGGCCTTATTGTATGCGGATCTAATGCCGGCCTAATTAGATGCAGGTCTGTTGAGGGCCTAATTATATGCACTCCTGATGAAGATTTATTTAGATATGGATTATGTTAGATGTTAGATGCTCTCCTCATAGAGGCCTAATAAGATACAGACTTGCTGCAGGCCTAATTAGATGCAGTTCTATTTAGATGCGGATCTAACTAAATTCAAACCTGATGCGGAGCTAATTAGATGTAGTTACATGTAGTTCAAATTTAATGCAGATCTAATTAGGTGCATGTCTGAAGCGGGCCTAATTAGATGCAGACCTGATACAGATCTAATTAGATGCAGGCCGGATGCATATCTACTTACATATGGATCTAATTAGATGCAGACCTGATACAGATCTAATTAGATACAGGCCGGATGCATATCTACTTACATATGGATCTAATTAGATGCAGATGTGCTCAATATCTATTTAGATGCAGATCTGCTCAATATCTATTTAGATATGTATCTAATTAGATGCAGATCTGATGCAGACCTAATTTGATGCAGAATTGATGCAGGCCTAATTAGATGCAGATTTCATGCATGCCTAATTAGATGCAGATTTCATGCATGCCTAATTAGATGCAGTTCTATTTAGAAGTGGATCTAATTTGATGCAGATGTGACGCGAGCCTAATTAGTTGCAGATATAATTTGATCCATTTATATGCAGTTCTAATCAGATGCAGTTCTGATGCGGGCCTAATTAGATACAGACTTGATTCAGATCTAATTAGATGTGATCCTAATTAGATGCGGTCCTAATTAGATGCAGCCCTTATTCAGATCTAATTAGATGCACACCTGATACAGATCTATTTAGTCATGGATCTAATTTTATGCAGATCTGAAGCAGGCCTAATTATATTCGGACTTGATGCAGGCCTAATTAGATTTGGACTTGATGCAGGCCTAATTAGATGTAGTTCTATTTAGAAACGTATCTAATTTTATGCAGATCTGATGCGGGCCTTATTAGATGCAGATTAAAATATGTCTAGTTACTTCCAGGTCTAAATAGATGTAGATGTAATTAGATGCAGGTCTGATGCGGGCTTAATTAGATGCAGACCTGATTGAGATATAATTAGACGCAGATCTATTTAGATGCGGGCCTAACTCGATGCAGTTCTATTTTGATGCATATCTGATGCGGTCCTAATTAGATGCAGATCTGATCAGAGATGCACACATGAGGTCGTATTATTATCGAAACACAAAATTAAGATATACTTTTTATTATTTATGAAACGTATACAACCATCGATTTTCATTATCAAAGAAAGATAGATAGAAACACCCTAGATTTCAGACATGATATCAAATGGCCATATTTGCTTCACCATACAGCAACCGCAGCTAAATTATTCGGTCAAAAATAATTTCACTCAAAGATGGACTCGCACCATTTTCAAAATAAATAGATTTTTAATATTGTTAAGAGCTAATACTTCCATCTCTAAAATACTAGAATCTGATTTTTTTTTACTTTAAATTGTTTACGCATAAAAATGATCATAACAATTTTATCTATACTACCATTATCTTCATTTTTTTTCAAAAATGGACTTGCCCCACTTTCAAAATATACGGCTCATATACTTTTTATTACTTATGAAATATTGTCCAACCACCAATTTTTAATATCAAAGATAGATTGGTAGAAATGAAATTTATATTTTTATGTTAATCTTTTTTTTTCGTAATAAACTTTTAACTTTTTGAAAGGAACAAAAATTAAATGACACGAGTGTTCTTGTGAGTTTCAGATTTTTTGTGTCATGCAGCAGCTTGAAATTCTTTCACCTGATTCGTTGCCTTTGCATGAAGTTGCATTAGATTGGATAACAACAATGTCTTCGGGCATTTCTTCTGTCGTCCCATAATTCCACTGTTTACTCCAAAAAATTAAAAATAAGATGAAGAGGAAACACAGACGATGACATAGAAACATCCTAGATTTCAGACATGATGTCAAACGGCCACATTTGCTTCACTATACAGCAACAGGAGCTAAATTTTGCCGTAATATAATTGGTCAAAAATATGTTCAATCTAAGATGGACTTGCACCACTTTCAAAATAAACAGATTTTCAATATTGCTAAGAGCTAAAACTTCCATCTCCCAAATATTAGAATCTAATTTTTTTTTACTATAAATGTTTTGCGCATAGAAAGATTATAATAGTATTTATCTATAATTACCATCATCTCCATTTTTTTTTCAAAAATGGACTTGCCCCACTTTCAAAATAAAAGGCTCATATTATTGTGATCAAAAAGCATTTGGAATTGTGGCATGAAACAAAAGACAATTTGTTGCTTAAAGTGTATTGCATTTCCTTCACTATTATATCCTTTTACTGCAATGCACCTCTGCGGACGCACCTATAAGAAATATATAACAAATTCTAAAGAATTTCATCATCTGTTCAGCCTGATGTTTTTGGTTCTTTTTATCTGTATACAACAATTATATTACGCATTCTATATATAAACGAATATAACAAATTCTAAACGGTTTCATCATCTATTCAACCTGCTCTATCTGTATACATGTGAATGATGTGACTGAAAAGCCCAATAAGCTAATAAAAAGAAACTTAATAGTGATATTGCCATTAAAATTCTAGATTTATTTATGAATTTAGAACCAAAGAGTCAACAAGAAAAGATTAAAAATTAAGAGACATGTATTTAATTTTCAACCAAATTTGTCAAAGAATATATATATATATATATATATATATATATATATATATAGGGTCACGAGGAATCATTATTTGACTATTTAGTCTGCATTCCTTCACAGAAAAAAAAATCCCTTTTTTTGAATCCCTGCCTGAGGGTGACCCTTGAAAAAGTCTTCAAGCCGGATTCTTTTTTTATTTGGTTTAATTTGATTTTCCAATTAGCTTGGTTTTTATTACTTTTCTTTCTCTCTCTCTCTCTCTCTCTCTCTCTCTATATATATATATATATATATATATATATATATATATATATATATATACAAGTAGTATAAATACAACAATCTAAAACGCAACATTAGATCAATAAAATTTATGCTAAATGTCAAAATAGCATTCCAAACAAATTTTCAGAATCCCATGTCCCTAGAATCCAAATGTCTTGTTGATTCTCTTCATCATATAAATGTTCCCATTTTTAAACGTTGCTGCTCTTTCCTGTGATATATTTGGATATGTAAGACAGATAGAAAATTAAGGAAATGCATAGCACAATGAATAGAACTTCTAAAATAACATGAATTATATACCTGTAAAAATTTGAAATTTAAAAATATCTTTCTAAGGAGGCTATTAGGACTATATTAAAAAATATTGAATAAATAAAAAAAACATTGAAATTTTTAGTAGCCATTATTCTTAGTGACCCTGATCGACGAAGGTCATATAATAAGCATAAAATGTGCTATTTCATGATAACATAAGAGAAAAACGAAAAGAGAATATATTGTATACTTGCCACTGTACCTTGATTTCTTTGCTTTAGTAGAATTATTTATCACAACGCAAAAAAAAGTTTTAAAATTGACAAAATAAATTATCAGGAAGTGAATTTTTTCAATTATTTTAAGGACTTAAATAGATGTTCTTGTCATTCAGTTAATTGTTACCGTGATCAATTACAAAAAAAAATCACTCTTTCTATACTATCTTAAGTTTTTTTATTTAATTTTTTCTAAAAAGTTAACCGGAATTAATGCGTTTTTTTTAACCTTATGTTTTTAAGTGAATGGACTTAAAAAAGCAATAAAATGTAAACTGTCTTGAAATATTTTTTCAAACGTAATTGCAGGTTACTACTACTAGTTATCTACAGGTAAATGCTATAGATTCTCTGACCTTCGAATTTATTTGACATTAAAAGTAAACATTTCAAATGTTTTAAAAATGCTATGTGTTAAGATAAAACAAAATGCATTGTTTTCTACTTATTTGCATTCATTATTTTTGATATTTTGATTGGAAAAGTTGGTTTCGAAACGTATTGAAGAACAGCAAATATTGTTCTAATGCAAAAATTTAAATTTTTTAAATTAAATTACTTTTTACTTTCTTGTATGGAAAAGGTACTAGGAGGAAAAATTGTAACAATTAATAATTTTGTTCACCGCATTTTGGTGAAACAACTCGTTTTAGAACTTTTTAAATGAAAAAAGATAATTCTTTAGTATGTCTGTCAATCTGTCCGGGTATGGAGTGGCATTACAGTAATTCAAAAACGGAAACAAAGCTTCTACTATGGTAATTACCTGACAGATAAAATGTATTATATTTATCACCAAATTCTTATATCTTTATCAAATTTTGAACGAAATCATTCAAAATATTAAGCGACTATCTGTTCTTTTATTTGCAGCTGTATGAAGCGGTAACTCAAGAATGAAATTAAGTGATAACTAAAATTTGTCATATAAATTATATTATAAAATTTAAGGTGTGTTTAAATTTTCGAACGCAGACAGTTATATTGATTCAAAATGAATTTCTATCTTTATAACAGGAGGTTAAATAGAAAACGTGCCACATTTTGGTGTTTGTACACATGTTTAAGTCAAATGCCTAAATTTTAAAAACCTTTGTATTTTGACTATACTTAGGGTACCATTTTCATTTTTCTGATTTCTTCATAATGATTATTTTTTTCTGATAATGATTATTTTTTTCTTATTGCTTTCAAAAGAAAGCAAAAAGTATAGTTCCTACAAGAAGCAGTATATATAAAATGAAGAAAGAAATTAAAAATCTTTAATTATTAATTAAATTAACTCAATTATTTTAATTAATTTTGAAAGATTCTTTTTCTTCTTTCCTGTGCCTATATTAAATCAAAATGTATCTAATAAGGGCAAAATAGAATTGAAAAATTTGGTATTAAAATAATTCGGTAAAAAATAGATAAAAATACTTTCTGAGAATTCGCAAATAATGCATATTAATTTTTTTAAATTTAAGAATAACTATTTTTTGATTTTCATCCGCCACTTCATTTCGTTTGCAAAAATATTCAGTGGTCTTCACTTAAGAAGCAATTGTTTTGCTTTTTTCTAGACTACATTCTGAATAAGAAAATAAAGTAGAAATATTAGGAATTTATTAACAATAAAAAACTTATTATAATGTATTTAAGAAAAAAGTGTGATTTAAATATTTCAATGAGTAATGAAATGATTTTAAATATTTTGGTTAGTAATAATGAAGAGCCTCTCAGAAAATGTTTTTAAAAACTCCTAAATATGTTGAACACCACTTGAGGTGAGGTCTGAAGGTTTTTTATTGTATGTTATTTAATTAATTTAAAAAATTTATTCTACACAAAAACTTATCTAATGATAGAAAAATTAGTAGTAAAAAACATTTGGTAAATAAAGAGTAAAAGACTTTCTGAAAATTCGCAAATAAGGCAAATTTAAAAATATATATATTTTTTTATTTAAGAATAGCCATTTTTTGATTTTCATGCGCTACTTTACTTCAACTCCAAAAATATTAATTTTTAGAAACAATTTAAGAAACAATTAACAATAACAATTTAAGAAACAATTGTTTTTTCCGAGCCCACTTTCTTAATAAAAAAAAAAGTTGAAATATCAGACATTTATTAACAATAAAAATATTTAATATTATATATTTAAGGAAAAAACCTAATTTAAGTATTGCAGTGAGTATTGAAACGGTTTTTAGTCCTTAATTTAGATATTAATATTGAAGACACTTCCAGAAAATGTTTTAAAATATTAAATATACTAAGCACTACTTGAGGCCTGTTGTTTTGGGGGGGGGATGGAGGGGGGGCGACAAGTAGCCAAGTCATATATCGTTGAAATCTATCTGCTGATGTGCAACCATTAGTAGTTTTATCGTGAGTATGCTCGTTTCTGTTTTTTTTTTTTATTAAAAATACTCAATTGATATAAAAGTAGTAGCCATAAACAATTTAAATGAAAACAGTGCATTTTATTAATTAATAGATAAATGTATCTTGCAAAAATTTTGAGATTATCAATAGTTATTTTGACTATGCCTTAAATAAAGAATTATCTAGAAGATTCCATTCCTTACATTTTAAAATGAAAATATGTAAAGAATGATAATCAGCTCATGTATTTATATAATATTTTTTATGTTCACTGAATAAAGTAAAAAGTACTAAGCAAATCAACACAATTTTTAGGAAAACTTTTTATTGAACTTTGAAACTTTCGTGAAAATACATGTCTTATAGTACCTTGAAAAAAGGTCATTCTATAAATATTTATGATGATCCTTTTATGAGCATTTGTGCTTTTACTTAAACTAAAAGATAAAATTGACATTTTTCCGGGTACAAGATATAATTGATAATGCAATCAATAAGAATAATCTCTATCAAGAAATTTTGTGGTTCCTTCTTTTGATTAAAAATAATTCGATTTCAAGGCATCGTATTTCTTTAATGGTGGTGTCCATGGTGATGATGATGACCATGGTGATGGTGATGTCCATGGTGATGGTGGTGACCATGGTGATGATGATGATCGTGATGATGGTGGTGATGATGCCCATGATGATGATGGTGGTGATGCCCGTGGTGATGGTGGTGACCATGGTGATGATGATGTCCGTGATGGTGATGATGACGAGATTCTATTTCAGGTACAGGGTTGGCAATAGTATTTGTCAGCAGCAGCATAGTGCAGATCAATACAATGACAAAAAGAGAAGTATTCTACAAAAGAACAATTCCAGCTTGTTAATGGTCTTCCATATTTGGAATGAATGAAAAATAACAATAATTGCAATTACAATTATTAATTTAGATAAGCAATCATACTTATTGAATGAACAATTTTTTTGGTTTTTCAGTAGGATTTAGTTTTAAAATATTTATACCTTTGTTTATTAGAAAAAAAATCTTAAAATCATAAATTCTGAAGCTAGTTGAATGGAAGACAGATCAGATTTGTTCAGTATAGAAAATATAATTTTAACGGCGTAATGATGTAATATTTGAGCCAACCAGAACATTCGCAAAGTTAAAAAAATTCTGCTTTACAGAATCTTTCCCGATGGTAATGCAAGACTATTTTTTGTAGAAATAAACTCCTATGATTTTCAAATTTCTTGTCATGAAAATTATTAAATAATATCAATAACAGAACTATTCTTCAAACGAAGAAGAGAGGGAGGAACCGAAATATGAGAAGAAAGCACATGTTCAATTCAATACTAATTACTTTTAGTTGCTATTAATTCAAGCTACAGATCCATCTACTTATACTTACCATTGTGAAATATAAATACCGTTCTTGATACCAAAGTAAGGGCTACGACTGAGCTGTGCTCAAGAAGGCTCGAATGTTTGATGTGGTTTGTCTGTGCATCGGTTTCAAATTCCGATATATATTTATATACTACTATTTCCGTAACTCAGATTTTGAGTATTGTTTGCATCTGCGCTTAGAATTCCATGCTTCAGTTGCGTTAATTGACCTCTTAAAACAGAAAAAAAAACTTTACACTTTTTTTCTATTCTTTTATTAAAAATAGAAACTTTTCTCTTACATAATATTGCGTAAAGACATTTCAATACATGGAGAACTGTTTTTCAAATATCTTTCATCAATAGATTTCATCTCGACGTAACAATTACTTAAACTGTGCTGCAATTCTTAGTTTGTAATCAATAAAAATAAGTTATTTTAAAAAAAACTGAAAAGAGTGACCCAAAATACTATCTGATCTCATTAGTTTTTTATTATTATTATTATTATTCTGACAAATAACACAATGTAAAAGAAAAGCGTCATGTAATTTTTAAATCCATTAATTTTGGAAATAATATACCATTTTATCTGCAAATTCTTCAGTTATTTCGCGTCGATCTGAAGTTATGAAGCTGATTAAATCATTTTCTATAAAATTGTTAGCTCATTCTCTAAATTGCTTTCGTAGAATGAAAAAACAAATTATTGAACATAATTAATGCTATCTACATGAAACCAACTTATTGCATCAAGTGTATGATTCGTATTTTGAAAGGACCTGTGGCACAATATTAAATATATCTTAGAAAAAATATTACAGATATATTTTATTTTGTATATATTTTTCTGCATAGATTTTGTAAATAAATAATGTTTCTATGTTTTTGCTATAGGCAACGTGTAATCATGACCAAGTTTCTCTTAAAGTTACTTTTTATTATAAAACCAATAAGCTTAACACTGAATTAAGGTTAGTTATGTCGCCGTTATCTTCTAATTTAATCGCATGTCAATATACAGGGTGGTTATAATTAAAGTTCCATTTTGAAATGGTCATTAAAAGAAAATTTGAGATAACTCCATAGCCAGAAGTCATAGAGGTTGAGTCTGGTAAACGGGATAGCCAAGAAGTGGGGAAGTTTCGGCCTATAATCCGTTTATTCGTGAAGCATTGCTTCTGTAACCGAGTCACACATGTACCAGTGTGTGTGGGGGGGGGGGGCAGCCTGGATAAAAATCGCGGTGTCTAAAATGCCACGTTGCTGGAGTTCAGTTATGACGAAATGTCTTAACATTTGCTCTACACGAGCTGCAGTCACACAGCATGTTGTTACAAGTCCAGCTGTCGACTGCTCTTCAAAGAAAAATGTTCCAATTATGAAACTGGCTGTCATAATATACATTAAACAATGATCTTAGGCAAATGCAATGGAACTGGGTAGATATTACGAGGAATTTGTTTCGCCCAAATCCAGCAATTGTGGATGACGACATTGCCAATTAGGTAAGGGGGGGGGTCATCTGTCCACAAAATGTTCCATGGCCAATGTTCGACCATTTCCATCCGAGCAAGGAATTCCAAAACAAAGATACTCTTGCAGCAGGATCGTTATGTTGAAGTTCTTAAACAAGTTTGATTTTGTATGGGGAGAAATGCAGAACTTTACGGATAATTTTGTACATCGTACTGCATGGTAAATCCATTTGACGTGCGACAGCACGCTACTATTTCAACTCTATGTTTTCCATTGTTGCTTCCTCCATTAATAATGCAACAGTTTCCTCTGTTTCCACTGAAGCAGGTTTACTTACCCTTCCAGGTGCAACAGATAACAAACTTCAAACAGACTTCAAACTTTGCCATCATCTTCCTCAAGCCCTGCGATGTCATTGGTCCTTTGCGTATTCCTTTTACTAAACGATAATCTTTGCAAAGCACGCCGTTCAATGTTATCGCATTTATAATAACATTAACGAGAATTTAATGAGAAAGGCATGGTCTTGCACGGTTAGAGACATCGTAGCAATGAGAATTCTTACAAACAGGATCAATTTATCTTGAAAATAAAATGACGCCTGCTGTAAGGCAATTACGAGCCATTGCCGTTTTGCATAATTCCACAAACAGTTTCATTTCAGAAATGATTAAACACATTTTAAACATTTGTCTTCATGTTTCATTTTGTTTAACAATATTGCATACAGTGCCATTCCCCCCTAGTGATGAGTTTTTGATTTTTTTTGTGTGTGAGTCGAAAAGAAATTTCCATGGCCTCCTTTAAACTATTGCCGTTTGATAACATTTGGTCCAGTAGTTTTTTTTTATGACCATTTCAAAGTGGAACTTTAATTATAACCACTCTATATATTAGAAATAATAAATGAGAACATATGTCAATTAAGAAAATTGGCAATGGAATGGCTACTTGATGAAGTTAAGTCGTTTTTTAAAAAGAATCTATCATTTTTTGTTCGCATGAAATTTTGAAGCCGAATATTTATTATTCGTTTTCTCTTACTTTAAGCATATGTTTTTTAACTGGTGCATATATTTTATCCCGATTAAAAGTAAAAAAATGAAATATTTGAAGTCTTTCTTTTTTATACTGTGTATCAATTATCTTTTAGGTTTCATCAATCCTAAATATCATCTCCATATCCAAAAAATTTTATTAGAATTTCTTTTTATACCTTACATTTATATAAACCGAGTTGGGCCTGCTTTCTTAAAACTCTACTCTTATAAATTATAATTACATGTATAAAATGTTTTTTTTCGTGGCAACTGCATTATTTTTATGGGTTATTTTTTATATTATATGAAAAAAATACGCTATTTTAAAAACTAGCAGAAATGTTCTACACTTCCCTTTATGGTTCGGGCTGTACTTCCAAAAAAGTTTCGTCTGAAATGAAAAGGATGAAATAGACATTTAGTTTCTTCTTCATAGATTGGGTCTATATTCTAATACAATCATTTTGAGGTCAAGATTTATTTTAAATGTCATTTATTTAATTCGTTACCTTTTGAAGTTTTCCTGCTCACATTGCACGAGTAGATAACCAAACATGCAATCTATCCTTTAATAAGATATATCCAAAATTTTGCACATATCAACAGTACTTCTACTAAGATTAAGTGCTGAAATTTATCCCTCTAATTCTAACGTTTTGAGCTATCCTTTTTTCATATACAAGAATAGATGAATAAAAGAAATTAACAATCTGCAATTCTAATAATAGAACGAAAAGTCACATTATCATTTCAAATTCATTGCATATTCATCTAATTCATTGCCATTTTTTGTAAATGACGACGTCAAATTTTCTTTCAGTGGATTTCATGCAAAACAATAGAAAATTCATAATTCTGACGTAAAGAACACATGCTAAATTTCGTATGTCAAGTTCATGAAATTTTTGAATTATTCAGCTCAGATACCTACTGATTGCAAAACAGATATAATTCCGACAATCATTTTTCTATTATGATGATCTAAAACATGGAATTTTTCACATTTATGTCGGTTCCTTAGACAATTCCATAGCTCTTTCTTTCCAAATTTTTTATGGCTAAAAAGCAAAAAGTAAAATACATCTTGCTCTGTTTAAAGAATCCATTTTTATATTCAACACTTATATCACCAATTATGTGCAGAAGAAGTCAATAATGCAGTAAAAAATATTATAAAGTGTAATAGCTATGAAATATATAAATGAAAATAATGAATAATTCTAAATTTTTGTCTCAATGTATTAGAAACCGTGTGATTTGAAAATAATAGATGCAGTATCTACATAAAGCATTGAAATTAATATTAAATGAAAACCTACTTTATAAAATTTATTCGTATGATAATTTGTAATCCCATTTAAAATTAACTTAAAACTTTCTTAATTCTTCAGTTTTTATTATTCTGTAAATACCAAATTATAGAAAAGACTAGCCAAACTAATGATGGGACATTTATTTAACTTCGAAACGGTGAATATATATAATCTACAATGCAATAGTAAAGTAGTCAGCATTTTGAAGAAATTTACAAATCTCATTAAAAATGTCGATTGTTTAAAATAGTGAAAGTAATTTCTTAGAGTTGGTTTTATTTTTAAAGGAATGCTTAAAGCGAAATTTATTGTTTCAATGTTTATGCTATTTCGAATTTATACAGACTTAAACATGTCTTTCAGATGCAACTACGCATATTACTATTGAAAATGATTAAATCATTAGTTTGCTTGTTCGTATGCAAACAATAGGTTAGAGTTTTTATTTTATTTTCTAAACTTAAAATCAAAAATCAAGAATCGCGCTTAATATGAGACTCTCCATCAGGCTGTTTAGGTATTTATCGCATTTATTTAATCGCGTTAAACGAATTCATATAAATTTGATGTTGCTGTGAATTAATTGATAATTTTAATTTCGTTCTTATGTTGTTTTGCTTTATCGAAAGAGATTTATGAATCCTATCTTCAAAAATTTCTATCCCGCTTCAGATCTCTAAAAATAATTTCAAAAGCCAAATTTTTAGATAGAAATTAAACACTTACCAATATTATTATTACATATATGTGACTACCAATAAATTGTAAAGTAAATAACAGATATTTCAAATAAAGATGGAGAAAAAATTTTAAATACCTATAAAGGATATTTTCGAGATTTCCCAAATAAAAAATCACATTTATTTAATTTCAGAAACGATCTTCAGAGATTTAGGTTTCAGTTTTTGTTTGTGTAAAATTTTTGTGGTTTTTGTTTCTTATGCATCACTGAAGCTGGTTGATCGCCGAAAAAAAAGTTGACTGCCATCGAGAAGTTGTTTTACTTTTGTATGATATTACATCAATCTTATGTAAAAGATGTATTTTTAAAGTATTTTTTCATTTATTCAATTTTTTATTAAATGGATTATACCATTCTATAGAGATTTTCTAATCTGAGCTGCTACTTTCGAAATCAATTATAACTGTATATTTAGAAAATCAATTCGGAATTCGATCAATTAGATTAATCAATATTAGTCAAGAACTATTTTGTGAATTATAAAAATGAAGGAAATGTTTTAGCTTTCAACTGTCATCAAATTATCTCTGAATGCTATAAAAACCGAATTTGCATTTTTAAATCTAGGATTTCTTAATAAAGATACTGAAATAAAAATATATTAGTTTGCATTTCTGAATAAAAGATTAGAACTTAAAATTTTCTCAGGGAACAGCTAACCACAATAATAAAGAATATTTCTGAGTTTCAGTACATTAAAAATAATAGGATTTTTATGACAGAAAGAAAAAGTAAATAAACATTATACAAACAAATAGAGGTTACTTTCTGTCATACCATTTTTATTTATTTCATTCCTAGTGCCTGTTAATAATAAATTTGTTTGAATTTAGCGATTATTGTTGGTCCAGTCCAAATTTTGAAATTTTGATTGATAATTTATATACAAAATATCTGTGCTCTTTTCTTGTAATGTTAGAATTAGTATTAATCAATCAACAAAGAATTCGCAAAATTCAATTCATAAATTAATAAGCGATTCTATATATTTAAGAAAATCGATTATTTTCTTTTCAAATGAGATCTAGATAATTAAACTTTCTGAAATCATGGTAACTGAATTGTTAAAACAAATATTTTAAGTACTTCAACCTGTAATTTGCCCTTTTTCTGTCGGTTTTATTTGCGTAAACTGACAAATAAAATTATAATATGCAAATAATTGAGCATAGTGAAAGATAGGTCTTTTCGTAAACAAAATTAATATCCAAAATAATATGCAGGATTTTTCACTCAAATTCTGATTCTATAATTAATTTTTAAGCCGTCAAAAATAGGCATATTCTTTCAATTTAAAAATATGTTCTAACTGAAAGAAAGCTATATATTTTAAGTTATTGACCTGATATGCTTGCCTCTGGCGAATTGGAAATTAGAGATTGGCCAATGATTAAAAAATCATTCCTATATAAATTTCAATTTAAATAATTTAGGATTCTATTTAAGTAATTTTGGTTTCATTCCAAATGTAAATGAAATACCTAATAAAAATGTATTATAACATGTAAAATTCTAAAACTCTATTATCTAAAATTTTGAACTTCAGATGAATTCCGTAAATAATGCATAGAGTTTGTATATAATTCTTATTTAGCCACCTTTCTAAGCGATTTACCATCGCTTTTTTTAACAAAATTTAAATTTATGAATTTTATAGAATTAAAAAATATTTTCCTGTTTTTGTTTTTTTCTAATTTTTTAGTGCACATTTCGCAATATCAAAAAGAATTTAAGTTGCAGTTAGACATAGCTTATGTTAATTTCAACTGAAAAAGCAATTTACTCTAGAAACTAATTTTAAGTTTCAAACGACCTAAAAAATTATTTTTACATTCAGCAGCTATAAAAGAAATATAAATTTTAGTCATTCAGTTCTTCGATATACGATGATACGATAATTTTTTTATTCAACTTACCCTTGATTTATATCCCATATCATAAAATCACATTAACCAAATTAATTATATTATTTTGTTGAAATTAAAATTGTGGAGTTATTGTAAATATAAGCATTTAGAAATGATACTGAAAGGGAGTTGAAGATTAAAACTCAATATAAATCTCCAAATTAATAATATGAACTAATCAATCTAACTATTATAGTCAAATGACTTAAAATTATTTCAAATTTAATTTCTGAAACTGAAATGAAACACTTTTTTTTATTTGAGTTACTGATCTTCCCAACTCAAAATTATTTTCTTAATCTTGTAAAATATACAATTGAGAGCAAAATTAAATCTGAAAAAGACAACCAAAATTTCTTCTGAGTCAATCTGGATTTCATAATCCATTGCCCGTTGAATGGTGTATAAATTTAGCATGTGCATAACTGTATATGTAAGATACAACTGTATTTATAATAAAAATGTATTGAATTAGAAAATAATTTAATGCAATAAAATTTATTCTAGCAAATTTTGGATAGAATATGCAATAATATTTTATTTTACATTTCTATTTATTTCATATGTTCTTTAATTTACTCATTATCTCATCCGTAATGAGGGCGGTGTGGGTAAGGTCTTCCAAGATGGCCATGATGTGGAGGATAGTGACCATGGTGAGGTGGGTAATGACCATGGTGAGGTGGGTAATGACCATGGTGAGGTGGGTAATGACCATGTTGAGGTCTGTGATGATGATATCCATGTCTTTTTGGCGCTGGGGCAGCTTCTGTACCAGTCAGAAGTAGCATGGCACAGATAACAGCTAAGATAATGGCACAAATTTTCTGCAAGAGAAAAGGAAAGAAGCAAATGAAAAATATGTGATATATGAACTATGTGAAAAACAATTTAGATAAAAAAATACAAATAAAAAAATTAAAATAAAAAAGTTTATAAAAATCGAATCTTTACCTTGCTTCACTATTTTTAAGAGTTTGTATGTTTGTTTGTTTGTTTTTGTTGTTTTTTTATGATTGTGACCAGACTTTTAGAATCAAAATGTATCTCATTTTATACAAACATCAAGAAATATGATATTTTAAATATGTGATAAGTTCTACAATCAGTATAACATTATCCAGTAGTACTTAACTGTTAATTTTTATTTGAAATACTCTAGATTGATTGAAGATTTTAGATTTTATTGAAATGCTCTAGACTCATAAAATCAATTAAATTATTTGGAACTATCATTAGTGTAATTAATAATTAAAATTGCTTAAAAATGGCTCATATACAAACAAATATTTCCGTTCAAGCAAAGATTGATACAAGACTATTTTTTCCAATAGAATTTGTTAAAAGGATTACTGCTTATTAGAATCTGGCGCAGACTTGTTCTTTCATGCCCATCCAATACGAATATGAATTATTCTTTATGCGCAAACTCGAAAATTCTTCTTTTGTTTTGGCCTATTCTTGATCAGAAATCTTTCAAAGTAACCATTGTATATTATTTTTATTTTAATTATCAGATGAAAATGGTAAAGGACATGAAAATAAGCAATCAAAATAAATATATTTAAAAAAATTCTTAAAATATTTTATGCATTGACAAAAAAAGCCATTTTCTGCAGGTTTAAAAATTATTTTGAATTCACAACAAGCACCCTTAAAGCTTTTTGAAAAACACGCAGAATATTTGCTTACTGATGAGGATGATTTAAACTTTGTATAATTTCTGCTCTTTGAATTACAGGTTTTTCCTCGGTTTCTTACAGCTTTTATTTTCAATTATGACTGCCATCTTAATAAATACAGGATTTACAGGTTTTTTTTTTCTTTTTATCCCTGTTAAATTATCTCTGTATGCTAAAAAACGGTTGTTAATGAAGGATAAATAGTGATTTTTAAAAATGGGAAATCAGCTTGACTGTTATGGATGTTTCCATTGAAGGCTTTTTATGCCACTCTTAGTGACTTTAGCAAATCGTTTTGCATTTAAAATGAATCGAAATCCTTTTATACATTTGAATAAATTGATTTGTTTATTGTTTATTGGTGCAAGAGCCATCTTTTGACTTATTGTACCAAACATATAATTGATTTTGCATTTCTCTCAAATACAATTCTACCAAGTAGGTAGATATAGTTGGAACATATAATAAATTGACGAAGTAATAGCAGCTCTATTAGTGTCTAAAAGCATATCAAAAATATAAACATGCAATTAAATTTAAACATATTATCCTATGGATACAATGAAAGTTTGAATTGAAATTTTTACATTTATTCTCAAATAAAAAATATATCCTCTAATGAAGTGTATATATATTATTAGCACTAATTGTTTTGTAACAATTGGATTCTGAAGAAGCGTTTGTCGTGGAGATATCTATTGAACAATCTCAATAATTAATATTAATAGATCTTCCGCATTGCTCGAAGAAACTGACCAACTGAAAAAAAATTGCCCATATTTCACTGATTTCAGCCACACAGACGTGAAAGTAATTAAAACATTTCTCATTCATTTTACTAATTCACATAATCACAAGAGAAAAAAACACAATGCAAATCAATTTCTTATAATTAATATAAAATCAATATAATATTAGAGCTTAATATATGTACAAATGAAAAACGTGAAAGAGTTTTTTTATTAATATTGACAGTTTTACATAAGAATAAGCATAGTAATGCAGTTTTAACGTAATCACTAACGTTAAGTTTATAAACCTTAATAATCGTTTTTGAAATTATTTTTTTATGTGAGATTTGCTATGGGTGGTTATTCATGTACTATATTGATAAGGAAAGGCATGATTGTCTCATTTGAATTAGAGAGCCAGAAACCTTTCAGCTTTCCTGGCAGTATTTTATTTAAAAAATGATGGCTGCGAATCAGAAGAAATGTGCAGTTTAAATTTGTGTATAGTCAACTGGAAACTTTTCGTTTTTAAAAAATGAACTCCCTTTTCAAAACTTATAGATTAAATTTCATTGATATTTTAAGCTTTTTGCCTAGATCAGTTAATTGATTTCATTATGAACAAAGAGAAAAATTTCAAAAAAACTATTAAAAGGATTTTTCGTATTCATTGAAATATACTGTTCGCAGTGAATTCATGTTTGGAATAAGTCGGTTTAATTTTTTCTTCTTCCAATATAAGATAATCATTCCAAAAATATTTTTAATATCATTGAACTAAATGAATGAAAATAAAATATTTCTGAAATATGCATATCAAATTTAAGACAACTTTAGGGCTAATAATCCTTTATTTTGTTTTTGTTTTTTTTAGAATTTCTCAAAATTATCAATTATTTCATTACAAATTAAACATTTTTATTGAGAATTATTATAATTTCATTTGTGCTCAGTTTTGTAAAAAAATTCATAAATAACTCATTTAATAGAATAATATTATGTTGGATTATTTATCCTATTTTTCTTAACTCCTGCGAAAATATCAGAAGAGTATGAGACAAATAATAGACAATATCGAGCAAGAGCGTTTGATTTATCTATGAATATGTTTTGTCAATTGTCTAATATGTATTAAGATTAAAGTACAAATCTTTATAAAATTTTGCTAAAAAACGCGATTTTAATAATTATTATCTAAAAATATTGAAACCAAAAAAGTTGGCAAAATGTTTTATTTGAGAACTGAGTAAATAAATAATCACTGTGCCCTGAATCATCTTAGCATAATATTATTTATGAATAATTATTTTGTATCGAAAAATGTCTTATCATAACTTTTTTGCTCCCAATATCAAGAGAACAGATTTTTTACAATAAATGCAAATAAATCTCGTCTTAGTCTTATATTCTAAAGAAATAATTATTCTAAACAATATATTTTTTGTTTTAGTATATTGGTTTAAAAAAATTTATACTGACATTTCCCATATTAGATATAATTTAAAATTTGATAAAATCATCCTTTAAACACTATATGCAACGAATATTTTTGATTAAAATATCATTCAACCGTAACCATTTTATGAGTCTTTAATAAAACATTTTGAATAACTTTATTTTGTGCACTTTTTATGGTGCTTAAAAATCGCATTCGCTTATGATATTTCAATAATCCTGAATTTCTCTTATCGAAGTAAAACATCCAAATCTAATCAGTTCCTAAACTTGATAAATTTAATCTGAAATATTTTGAGCATTGAGTGACAAACAGGACTATTCTAATCGTAATCTTAGTTAGCCAACTGGAAGAAAGCAATTGGCATGATTGCAAATATTTTTAAATTCTTTCGGATTTTTATCACGAGAAAACTCGCATGTTTCCTATTATTCTTGAAAGGACATTTTGATCAGTTTGGCGAAATTTCATGCATCAATTAAGAATTATTAAACAGAGCATCCCAATCTGAAGCTTTAATTTCTCTTTTGTCAATAGACAAGATGGTACTTTAAGATTCGTTTGATCAATACCAATGAACAAAGCTTCCCAATTTCAAAAGATGAGTAAAATCAATCTAATAGACAGCACTATATCATTTACCAAAGACATAGATTTAAAATAATTTCCATATTATATAATAATAGTATTGTCATACATTTTTTATTATATAAGAATGTAAATGAAAATTTACATTTTTACATAACATAATGTATGTAAGAATTAAATGTGTAATACTTGTATGTAAGAATTAAAATGAAAATTTAAGCAATTTTGGTTCTTGTAACTTTTAAGCATGAATCGTCTCTGGACAAAAATTAAGCAACGTTTCGAATTTAAACATAAAAAGTTTCAAAAAATCCAGCCTTTGTTCTATTTCAGTTTAAATATACTAAAATAAATGAGTTAAACTATTTTAGATTTGTCATATTATATTTTAAAGTTAATACATTTAAGTTTCAGATTAGTTTAATTTTCCAGCCATTGTATGTAAATATTTCAATATCCGAAAAAAAAAGTTGATGTTATTTTTAATATGCGTATGCGTGTTACACGTAATAGTTAAGAATTATCACTGTTTACCTATTTATTTTGATATTTGTCGCCTTTGAGACCAGCTGGTTAGGAGCAATTAGGGATCGCTGAAATTTCAATTAAATATTATATGTCTCTCACTTTTCAAAGTATTTTTTAATTTAAGATTTGGTAGGCGTGGAACACATACTATTTTAAATGCTTAATACCTTTCATTTATTGTGCAATGCATCTTCCTAATTTTCTGTCATTTTACTTAAAACGCAAATATCAATTTCAAAAAACGGAAAAATTTTAAGAATACGAAAACTTTTTTACATCTTACATTTTAATTTTTTAAAAATGTTTTTAATTTAAAATATAAGGATAATATACATTGGGATTTATGTGTATTACAGAATAATTTTCATGATTTGTTCATGCATTTTGTGTTAAGTACATCATCAAATTAAGAAAACTATTGTAAAAAAGTTATAGCACTTTTGATTTATGATAAATATGCCTATTATTATGAAAAAATGTAACAAATTTGAATAGCTTTGGATATCCAAATGAACTTCTGTTTATTTTTATTTTTGTTAGAATTCATTTGATTTCTAAAGCATTTAAACCTATAAAAGATATTTCTCTATTTCTTTCTACTTTAAATGCGAAAATTAGAACTTTTATCCATTTAGATTAGTAATCAGTAAAATCTTTTTATTTTCTACCGTTACTTCCATGGTTTAAATTTTACTCTTTTATTTTACAGAAAAATTAATGAAAAGAATAGCATCACAGCCTTTTTGACTAATTTTTTAAAAATTTTTTAACATTTCTAAATATATACTATTAACTATGCATAATCTATTGTTACTTTTTAGTTATAAACATATTTCCATTAAAAAAAAAACATAAAGTATAGAACAAAAAAATATGTCAACTTTATCTGAAAGAAACGAAGCAAACGTTCAACTCACCATAGTTAAGATCAGGTAGGTAACAACTAGCCAGAAAATTGGAGAATATTTACTGTTCGACTGAGGATTTCTTATATATATATAAGGGGTAATACCAGTTATTTCAAACGGTTATCGCAAGAACAAACTAAAATGAACTCGTGGGGAAAATATTGTTAAGCAATGAGAAGTTCCTCCAGTTATTTGTTTAGCTTAGAAGTCAGTTCAAAGTCCAACTTAAACTGCCTTGAGTTGATCACAAAGCATTTTAATTACAACTGCTCGCTTGGAAGAGTCATTTTCTTAAATGAATGGGATGATTTCTAAAGGCTGTTGTTGGAAAGGTTTCATTTACAACAATGCACATTTATAAGGAGAGTAAGATTATTTCTAAAGATTGTTGATGAAAAGTTTATAATAATGCACATTTATAAGGAGGAATTATGAATCTCAAGGCATATTTTGAAAACAAAGCGAAATATTTCTTTTAAATCATTATGTCCTTAACATAAATTCGTTTCAATTTTAAGGACATTTGATTCTTAAAGAATGTATTGAAATACTATTTGATTTAGAAAAGTTTCTATTCGTTTAAATTCAATCGCTTATAATATTCAACTACGTATTCAAATACATTAAATTTGGGAGAAGTCAACAGGTACAACTATTTTGAAATAATGATTCCATGCATCCACAATATATCCAACATTTTTTTTTTTACCTAACCAATGTTGAAATGAATATATTTCAGCTTTAGTTAATACTTTTAATTAATAATTAATAATTAAGGTATCATTTGTATCTTTTTGAAAAAAAAAAAGGTTTTTTCTTTAAATTTACTTTATTTTATTTAATTTTTTTTACACAAAAAATTTTGCACTTAATTCAAAAGTTAATTTTTAATTTTTTAATAACACATTAACAGTTAATTTTTTTTTTTAAAAAAAAGACATTTTTTTTCCTGTAAACAACTTAGTTATGAAATCTGATTTCTTGTGTCATTTCCTTTATTATTGACTAGCCACCTTTGGCAACCAGTTGTTTTGAAGGCATATGGGTTGCATTGAATTTCCATCAAATCTCATGTAATAATTTGATGTTTTTTCCTTCAAAAAAAGTAACTTTTAAGCATCAATTTATGACACACTCATTACTATATTATTTTAATAGTCTTATACTAGCTTTAGTTATTACCTAAATGGACATCCCTAATGCTATCAAGTTCCACGAGATCTCGTGCTTTTTAAAAATTTTGCTATCCAGTTCAATTTTCATGGTACTGTGACTTCATTTTCTAATTAGACATGTGAATTATATAGATATTAAACAATTTCTTTTTTTTTTTTTTTTTTTTGCTTTTAACCACAGGAGAATAGTATGTCATTAAATATCAAACGAAAGAATGAAAACAAGTTTTTTATTTCAAAATTAAAATCTGAAAAATTATACAAAAATTTTAAAAAATTATCAGAATTTATAAAATAATTACATGATAAATAAATTGGCATCATTAAAAAGCAATTTTTTTTATTAAATATTTTGCACCAATCAAAAATAAATTTTATGTGATAATATTTTTGGAAATAATGACGAGAAAACCGAGATCTAGCTTTTTATTGATTAAAATTTTTTAAAAAATCGAATCGAATTGACATTTACACCCTCTAAATTATATATATGTGAAAGATTTGTTGATTCTTGATCCATCAGAGACATTAAGTTAACATTCATGGAAATTAAGTTAATGACTTGGAAATTAAGTTAAGTTAAGGACATTAAGTTAACATTCATGGAAATTAAGTTAATGACATGGAAATTAAGTTAAGTTAATGACATTAAGTTAACATTCATGGAAATTTTTCATGAATTTTTGAAATTTATTTAAATATTTTTTTACTTAATAGAATTATTAAATATTTTTTTACTTAATAGAATTATTAAATATCTTTTTACTTAAGAGATTATATCGCCGCCCTGAGATTCAAATCCTTTTCAATGTTTCTTTAAATATTTAATAGCTTAACGTTTAACCATTGTAGAAAGCTAAAGAAGAAGAATTCTATTCCTTTGTGCAATTTACAAAATGAATAAAAAAGTGAAATTGCAATACACTTGCAATAATAGATGTGATAAAAGTTATATTTAAATTTCTAATAGCCCTTCTGGCTTCTTTAGAATTGTTCATGTATACAAAGAACAAAACATTTGCAAGACAATCAAAATAGCATAATTATCTGACAATTTGAAGAAATCATGATGGTGACAAATCTAAACTATTAAATGACTAGACTGATTACCTAAACGAATTATCTAAAATTACATATTGTCAATAGCTAGGCCGAACAAGCGTTTTCGCCATTAAAGAATATTCTATTAACTAGAATGATAAAGGTGAATGTATGCTACTGCCCTATAGGTCAGGAAGTTTGATATAGAGCTATTAAATTTGGTACACATTTAATTTAGAGATAAAAATGCGCATCTTAAGGTGATATTTTAAAAATTTTAATTAAATAAAAAATTACTTTGGTAATGAAAATACTAGAGCATAGAATGCGTTTTATACGTTATCTTAAAATTCAAAAATTAAATATAAATATAAATTCAAAGATAATAATTTTTATGTATATTTTTCCATTCTTAATCAATTAAAAAATTTTTAAGCGTATGTTGCATCAAGATTTTTGCTATTTATGTTTCATTCTAACTTTTTTTCAATTGTTGGTTACCAGAATATGAAGATTCGATTAATTTTTTTACATTGAGTAAGTTCAGAAAAGGAAGCACGCTTTTAATAAAACTTCTGAAATTTTATTGTACTTACAATTAAAGCTTCGATTCAAAAGTAAACAATGGTGAAAATGTTTTCAATTCGTCCATTTTTTTACGTACTATTACTCTTTTCTCGTGATATAATTGTATATATAAAAGTATAAACAGAAAATTAAAGAAATAAATAGCACAATGAACATAAAATGTAAAACTTCAAAAATAGTTACATGTCTATCAAAATTTAAAGTTTCAGAATAATTTGTGGAAGCCATTGGGACATAGTTACACAAAATAATGAATAGAATTTTTAGCGACCAATCATCCCAGAGACACAACTGGTCAATAAAGGCAAGTAGTATAAAATATATCATTATAAATTATCAAAACATTTATCTAATGTTTTGGTGCAAATAAAAAGCGTTATAATAAAAGCAATTTTTCTTCGAAAAGTCAGTGAGATGTGCATTCCTCCCTTTATCAATTAAATTTAAAAAGCGATAAAATAAAAGTAAAGATCAAACAACAGACAAGCATGATTAAAGAACCATCTAAGAATCTTCTGATAAAATAGCAAGATAGTGATCAAAGTATTTTCTCATTGCTGAGTCATTCCATGCATTTCCAAACTCTTTTATGTAAAAGAATATATTTCATGTTTGTAAAGATAGCATTCGATTTTTTACTAATTTTCTTGTGAGTTAGGTTATTTAATTTTGTACACTTCTGTAGTACACTATTAAGTATTATCAAAATCTTGTAACCATGAATTGATGAATTGATTCATCGAATCATCATTGAACCAGAATCAATGATAAATAAACTTTGATGCCATTTGCGTGGCACTAACTTATAGTGGATTTCAGAAAAAATTATATTAAGTGAATAATTATTAATAATAAATTAAAGACCTAAAAGAGAAGAACTGTTTTTAAAAATATTCTAATTTTTATAGCATTATTAAGCATGTGTTTTTAAAAACTAGGTTTATTAAATTAATGAAAATTATGAAAATAAATGTTGTAGATTTGGAGGATTGTATTCAAATTTTTTTGCTCTTGTTAAATTTTGCTGAAAATAAAATCAAGCATTTGAAATTTTCAAAATTCTTGAAGTAATCAAACAGTGCAACATTTTTTAAGATTTCAAAATATAGTAAATTAATTTATTAAGGTGAATCCTAATTTTTTTAATGAAAAACGAAATTTAAACCTTAAATATTCCCAAGTTATAGTAACTAAGAAAAGATACGTTTTGTTATAAAGTTAAACCAGCGGGGAGTTCTGCTCAAAACCTGCTCGCATACTCTCTAATAACGGTATTATACTCGCCTCCCCCGCAAAAATTAGTAAGCAGTGGGCAATGCCACGAATTTGATTCCCATACATGAGATCGCAATATAGCAAAGAAAACTGATGCTTGTGTATTAATAGCATGGAATTGACAAACTTAATTACAATTACTAAAGATCTTTGGGGTGAATTAGTACTTTTGTGGAATTTAGCAATATGTGGTTGATTAATTGCGAAGTGGTTTTTACAAATGTACCAGAAAATCGAATATGCATCTCCAATCGACTAAAATTGAAATGTGATACAGAACTACAAATACAATCTCAAGATCATAAATCAAATTTCATTTGTTTAAGTAAATGCTTCTTTTATTTATTGCATTTAGATTCATTCAGAAGTACAAATCAGTAGACAGCCGAACTCTCAACGGATTTAGTTCTAATTTTAAAATAAATCTACAATTTAGAGGCTAAATCTTTTTACCTTATTTTATTTGACTAGTTCTTGTTTTTTGCAATTATTGTGTTCACTTGCTTTTAGACAGCAGGGCAAACAAACTTTATCTGAATAGAGTTTGTTCAAAATTTGATGAAATTCTACAAATTTGGTGTATACTAAATTTCATCAATACAGCTCAAAGCATTTTCCAGCTATCTTGTTCACAAATAGACAACATAATTCCAAAATTATATTTTTTGTACTCGAGGAGCTCTGAAAAGAGGAGATTCAGAAAGTTTTTGAATATGATGAGATGAGTTTGATATGAGATGATGATGTTTTTCTGATATGAGTTTGGGAAATGATTACAGTACCAGAGACTAAAAACAACTTTTAAATATACTGGTAAGTTAAATATGCCATCAAGTCACTTATTGAAAAATTATTGTAGCATATATTCCAAAATTATTATATAAATAAATGAAACGTTTTATGTTAAATCCACATTTATTTTATTAAGTAATTTTTTATGTCTTATCAAAAATGTTACCGAATAAGCGAATTTAAAACTTAAAATATTTGAAATAATACCGAGAAAATTTGTTCATCAGATATGACTTCTTTCTTACAAAGGCACATCCTCTAAGTGAAATTCATTCTCTAGACTAATCTTGAAAAATAGCAACGCCGAGTAAATTTTCAATTTTTTTAAAAGAAATAAAATTAACAGTTCAAAAAAAACTTGCTAAGCAATGTTTTGTGCCTCCGATTGAAATAAAATTATTTCAAAATTTCTAAAAAGTATTTTCTATTAAGCAGAAATTGATCTCGAATTAATTCTGAGGAAAAGAATCTTTATCGGAAAAGTTTTCCCGTCATCTCAAGAATTCTATTTCAGACGATTCTTTTTAATTTGCTTCTTCCTTCTTGGAATGCCTATTAGTTCCAAGATATTCGCTAATTTACGAAAAAGGTAATCTCATCGTGGATCTTTCTACCTATACCCAGATTAAAATTCTTTCAACATGTCGAATATAACGAGTTTTCCATCTGCTTTGACTTTTTTCCCCTCTCGTTTTCTTCGAAATCCAAAACTTAAGTAGCAGAATCTAATTTGAAATTTAATCACACGAATTGTTATCCTATCATCATGCGCTGGGCAGGGAAAAAAAAGAACAGAAATTTTTTCGCCTTTTCTCCGAAACAGAATATTCTTCCTCTTTAATCCGATTTCACCGTTCGGATACTAAAATAAGATAAGTAATTGAAATAAGGGTCCCGGTAACGAGAATGAAATCCAATCAAGATGTTGAAAATATATCTATCCCTTTTTGGAATAAAAATTAAGCTAGAAAAGACGCTTAGCTCAAAGACGGTAACATAATTTTATGCTTCCAAAAGCATATACATTTTACCTTAAAAAGCTTAATTACTTGAGAGAAATAAGTAGTAGTTTTCTAAAAGATTTTTTCAAGAAAATAATATGGTAACTTGAACATTGATATCTTGGTATAATTTTTCAGTTGAAGGAAAAGTTACTCGAGAAATACTAATTGGGTTTTAGAAATCTTCGAAGAGAAATCCAGATAAATCTGTTTTCTCGATTTATTCAAAGAAATTTAATTAAACATAAGTTTTCAGTTGTAATCATGAGTAAGTAGATTTTTGGAAACAGTAATCATCAGTTCTAGAGTAGCAATTTAATGTTGACAAAACTAATTTTTTTATTTCTTTGGGAACATCGCTTAGTCGGGTGTATTTTAAATATTTAAATAAGGGAGAATAGAGTGTTCAATAATTTAATATTACTAGGAATTTTAACATTTAAATTAGAAAAAAGATACATTTCAGCTCCAATTCGTGCCATGTCTTATTTAAAAAGTAAAAAGTTGTCGTCGTTATTTATTTAACGCTGCTTCAAAATTCTGATAATTATAACGCATTGCTGTAAAAGAAAAAGGAAAGAAGTATCTTCTAGTTTAGTTTTTAGAATAGCGATATTTTGATAATTTATTTGTTTAAGAGACGTGCCATTTAGGATAATATTTATAATTTTTAGAAGTTGGCTCATATGTCCAATGAAATTATTAATGAAACTGAATATTTAAAAATGCTGAAAAACCATTTGCATCCACTACTACTCGATATTTGATTTTCATAGTTACATCAAGTCAATGTTTTCATTAAAAAGCAACTTGAATGCCTTTTTGATTTTTAAAAATCAAAGCTCCAATTTACTTGCTTCTGAATAAAATCTGGGCCATAAATGGCAAAGTAGGGGTGCCAAAAATGTTCGGGTTGTTATGCTTTTGCGGAAAATGCCCTTCTTACAAATTGCATAATATCAAGGATCCATACTAAGAAAAATACCATAAAGTTGCTAATTTTAAATACCAAAAAATTATTTTTGTATAAATACCAATTACCTTTATGATTGCTCGATGTTTCTTACTTTTTCCTCTTCATACTTAATTCACTAGTTCTTGCTCACTTCACGTGAAATAAATTCAAAAAATTATTTTTGTTTAAATGTTATTTCTTTTATGACTGCTCAGTGTTTCCTAATTCTTTCTTTTCACACTTAGTTCACTAACTCTTGCTTTCTTCCCGTGAAATAAATTCAAAAAATTATTTTTGTTTAAATGCTAATTTCCTTTATGAATGCTCGGTGTTTCTTACTTCTTCCTCTTCACACTTAATTCACTAGTTCTTATTCTCTTCACGTGATACTCTTAATATTAAACATGAATATTTTTAAAAAGTATTCATGTTTAATATTAAGAAAAAAAGAAAATAGATTATCAAATATATACTCAGACTTTGTACTTATAAAGAGATTTTTATTTCTTAAAAAAAATTCTTATAAATGCTAAAAATGGAAAGATAAAACACATCTGATTATAAGGAAATTTCTATAATTTATCCAAAGGCATGCAGTAGTAGAAATTACAGAACTGGAAAAATGATAGAGGAATCAAATTTTCAATGTCGACAAAATGTCTTTGTTTCATAATATTTAAAAAAAAATAGAGGAAAATGTTATTCGATATATCTATTTCTACTAATAATAAAAATGAATGTCTGCGTACTGGCGCTTTACAGCTCGGACCGTTCGGTCTAAAGCTATTAAACATAGCATATACTATATATTTTGAAGAATAGAAAGGTGCTGCTTAAAGCAATTTCTTAATTTTAATTATTCAAAACTAGGCAAAATTTTGACGGTTTTTTTATTATTATTATTATAATTCTGGAAATTATTACAGCACAAAGAGGATTTTTATGTCATCTGAAAAATTCAAGTACTTACCATTTCACTAATATCAATTTTTTACCATCTACTTTTCTTAATTAAGTAACAACATTTTATGCCTATTTAAAAGCAACAAATTTCATTATCGAAATGAATGTCCAATCATTGGCATTAATATTTCATCCTGGTTTTTTCTACATTGTTGATAATTACTAAATAAAAATTGTCTCATTTCTCATAGAATCTTTCATACAAAGACATTCAAATAATCGCTGTTAATATTTTTGAAGCAATAAACAATTCTATTAAACTGCTTCAAAGTACCAAACATTTAAAAATTAAAATTACTTTTAATTTAAAAATTTTAAAAATTTTTCTCCTTGAAAATTTTGTTACAAGGACGTTCAAATAGTTGCAATTAACAATTTTTGAGCCAAGAATATCGACATGACAATTTAATAATTTAAAATTCTTATAAAAGGCAAATAATGCATTGAAGATAATTTTCAGAGAATATCACTGGGCTATAGATCATTAATTTCTGTCAACTGTCAAACTGTTTAATAAGAAATATTTCCATACTTTGAGACATTTGGGGGATGAATGCATACCAGATAATTAGAAACTGTGATAACTCATAAATAACTACTGCAATGCATTCTATAACATTTCTGTTGTTTTTGTAGTTGTTAGTGAACTTTTGTTCTACATAATCAATTGGAATAAGGAATTGAGCTCCATGATCATCTTATATGAAACTGTGCTTGCTTTTTGTTTTGTTTTTTTATTTTCACTTTTATAACCAGCATTTACTTTTTGCCATTAATTAATCTAATATCTATAATCCATGCTGCCGTAAATGAATATTCATCGCAAGTCTTGAAGACGGTTCAAGAAGATCACATTTAAATATGTTTTATAAATCGGAATAAATTTTTTGAGTCATTCTGAAAAAGTCTGATTCATTTATATAATCAGATCAAATTGTAAATCCAATCAAAGAAAATTCAGTATTGTAAATACAATCAAAGAAAATTCAATATTGTAAATCCAATCAAAGAAAATTCAGTATTGTAAATACAATCAAAGAAAATTCAATATTGTAAATCCAATCAAAGAAAAAAAATTTCTAATGGATAGAAGATACTGGTTAATATATTGGAACTCTCGTGCATTATCATGCTTTTTCTTCTAAACAAAATGTGGGCATAAATTATATGAAGAAGGTAAAAGCGTTCAACTAACTTTGCGTCAATATTTGTTGATGAAATTTATCATATTATTTCTTTTATATCAATATTATAAAAAAATAGTCTGGGCAGTAATGACGTAGGATTTTGTAAAGATTTTTATTTAACAAAACACAAATGTAAGAGCAATAAAAGAGCCAATTTTAAGACAACAGCTATGTATATAAATTTTCATAAGAAATTAACTATCAGATACTTCTGATTTAACGAAAGAATTCATGGTTAGGCCACTTTACACTTTCTTTCAGCATGGATTTTTTTAAGAAAAAAGAACTAAATGGAGTTTCTTAACACATGTAAATTACCAGTGATAATTGTATCCTGCCATTTGATTCAAATGGAACAATACATAACAATTTCCAGATCAGCAGTTCTACTGAATATGCTTAACTGAAGTAGTGTATTTCTGAGGACATTGTTTCTTTAAAAAAATGCATAGAACATAGAGATCAATAAATGAAAAAATGCAAATAAATAAATTAGATTTCACTTGGAATTAATTGTTTCAATATTATGTAAGGCAAGGGCATCTATTTTTATCAAAAAAGCTGAAATAAAAAGTTTCTCTTCTTTTCACCTTTTTTTTTCTATTATTGATGGCCAATTAACTTCACTCAAGCGTGAAAGTCCAAGCACGGATTAGAACATATTCCGGCATTATAAGAAGTATATAAAACAGGGCTAGAAACTGTACAATCCATCATTACACATTTCCAAGTGATTTTGAGCATAGCTCAGCAGTAATTCCAGGCTTGATTCGAGGAACAATATTCATATTTCACAATGGTAAGTATTAAGGAGTATGATTTGTTCATAGTCTTAAGACCTCTTTCCACTGGAAGAGTTTTACCAACAAAATCGAGTTGGTAATATAATTATCCAACTAATTTAGAGTTTAATTATATTTAGAGTTGG
>JAPMOR010045543.1:176913-222883 GCA_026543865.1 Argiope aurantia | reverse complement strand
ATTATATTTAGAGTTGGAAATATAATTATCCAGAATATACCGAGGATAACTTTTCAATTAATACTAATAGTGCCATGACTTTACGCATAATGGATAATAATATTAATCATAAGAATCCTGCCATTAAGCTGCCGATTAACTATTAAAATGATTATATTTTTGTATAGTAAAAGTTAAGCAGAAAAAGTCTTATCCAGTTAACTATTTTTGACGAGTATACTCGCCATTAAAAAAATACATATTGCGTTATGACGAGTTTATTCGTCAGGTGTAATAACTAGTGATCATTTGCAGTTTGAATTACAATTTCAAATCAAACTCAAACATATTCGTAAATTTCAAGATGTCCAAAATATTTTGTGGCCAAATCGAAATCAAAAGAACAAACAAAAGATTATTATGCTTCGTAACCATGATTTGCTCAATGTCATTCCCTAAAAGCAAATTAAAATAATAAATTAACTTTTTTATCTCTCTTTTCGTTGATATGCAAAAAAATGTATGTCAGTTTAAGTAAATAAATAAATGTGATTATTGAAATAAAAATAATAAAAGTCATTTCATAACAATATAATTTCATATTACACATACTCTGTATTTGAAGAGTATACTCGTTAACATAGAGCTAATTTTTGGGATACAATTTAGATGCGCATTTTCCGAAGAGGTCAAAACAATTAACTGGTTAAAAAAACTTGTATTTAAGCTACTGTTAATTTTTATATAAGTGCTATAGAAATCATTTGTTTATAACCAGGCAGCTGGGATTTATTCAGAACTGAAATTTATTTCAGATATTTTCCTAACACAACAAGCACCAAAAGTAATCAAATTTCAGACTTTGTTTAGTTACATATATCAATAAATTTCCAAAAATCTTATAATATATTTGTAGATGCTCATAAATTATTATATCTTTATTTGTAAAATAATTCTAAATACAAAAGATTCTCTAAATATTTTTGTGGGCAAACATTGATTGTAAGTTTTGTAATTGTAGTAATTAAAATACTTAATACTTTCTTAATTTAACTTTGAGCTGGAAACATATATTTTCTTGTACTGTAAATTAAAACAGGTGACAACTTGTAATTGATTTTAAGCTAAGATGTCCCTTTTCTGTCCATCTGATTGTCGTCAAGTACATTTTGATTTGTTCTGATTTGAATAAAAACTGCATTTTTAAATTTTATTAAACTTGCTCTCTTTGAAATTGCTAATGGACAAAATTTTCGTGTTTATAACTATAGTAAAATTTCTAATCATTGAATCTCTATCTGAAAATTAGACTTCCGGTATGCAAATTTATTGATGTAATCGATTTGATGAACGATATATATTTCTCTATAATTATTAAAACATCGCTCTAATATTACGATATAATATTGCCATAATATTACAACTTTTTTGAATATGACGCAATTATTTCAAAGACTTTGACTTTCAAAATTAAATATGCATGTATAAATATTTTTAATCAATAAAACAAATAGCTTATTAATAAATAATTTTAAAAATTTATCAACTACCTCAAAGCATTTATTTTCTCGTTAAGATGTTATACAAAGACAAAATATTGTACACGTCAAAATCTTGGACTTCGAATCTTTGAGGAATTCTCACATATCTAACCTCCTAGTACCTATAAAAAATGATGATATCTGCCGGTCTATGAAAACGATAACTCAAAATGTAACAATCGATGAATATGAAATTTACCATTTAGCTTTTACACTATATTTACAGTCGGAGTCTGGATAATGAAAGTCTGTTGTTGTTGTTGTTCCATATGGCACTTTACAAGCCCGCTGACTAATTATGAAAGTCTATCTGTTCATGTGATCCCGATAGTTCTAAGAAATTTTAGTCGAAGTCTGGTTATAGAAATTCTGTCTATCCATGTGAGCACGATTATTTTAAAACTTAAATGCATATTTGAATGAAATTAAGAATATATATTTATTCTTTAAATTATATACGTGCAACAGCAACCCAACAAGTTTTACAAAAATGAGACACAAGTTGGAAAATTGAGTCCGGGATGAATTTTAGCATAGTTGTAACATGCACTGAAAATTAAATAAAACACGCATCCAGGATCGGAACTTTACCTTCCAATTGCGAATTAACACCTTGACAACAATACTATTTGGACTCTTGTCGGGGCTGATAATTTACCAATATACAAGAAATGTCAAAAGTTTCAAGACCAGTGTCTCGAAATTAGCTGGCTATTACGCTTTAATACTTTAAGGAATGAACATCCTAAGGATAAGATATAATTGCTTTATTTTATGAATCACTCAATTTTCAAATTCTTTTCCTTCTCTTGAGTGGATTAACCTACTGTATATTTGTGAGTATGTAAACGCAATAAGTCAAATATACAGGGTGTTTCAGTGAACCGTTTCAGAACTTCTAAGAGGGGTAGGGTACATCCTGCGGAACCAAAATCATATACCCATGGGCAGTCAGAAATGCTTTCCTGACGCGGTAGAGGGCGTTGTGCGAAAAGTCTGAGCTTTCGTGCAGGGAATCTCCAATTCGCAAAAGAACGCCAAGTTATGGATGATTACACGATCGCAGAGTTAGCCGATATGCATTTGGCGTACAAATTGTTATATGGGACTGCAATTTTTTATTACTGGGGTCATATGAAATCGCTAGTTCATGACACCCCTGTTGACACTGCTGAGGAGCTCGTTGCAAGAATCGCAGTTGCTGCCGGAGAGATTCGAGATATGCTTGGAGTATTCCAGAATGTTTGGATGTCCATGCGTCGGAGATGTGAGGCGTGTATTGTAGCCCGTGGAAGAAACTTCGAATACTTACTTTAATCCATATACCTATTGCTTCTTTTCATGTATTATTAAAACGATTTCTCATTTACGGTCTCTTTTCTTTATGGTGCTTCTGTGTACAACACCGCTTCAGGAAAGTATTTCCGATGCCACATTGCTCTATGATTTCGAGTTGTCAGGATGTACCCTACGCCTCTTAGAAGTTATGAAACGGTTCACTGAAACACCCTGTATTTGAATGGAGATAAATTAAAAATGTCATTACCTTTAAGAATTTGTGAATATTTGATGAAATATATTCATTCTAAAACAGACTCAAAATGTTTTTAAATGATAATTCTGCTCAAAATAGATGCTTATAAATAAAACATTAATTTCTGCGGAAACATTAAAATAAAAATTGTATGTATTCAGTCTTAAAATTGTCATTTTATTTAAAATATCTTAATAAATTATTGATGATCATTTTTTTTTCAGAATACTTCTGTCGTTATCATTGCTTTGGTCTGCGCCATGCTTTTACTAACAAATACTTCCGCTAACCCCCTACCCGAAGGAGAAGCTCGTCACCATCATCATGGGCATCACCATGATCACGGCCATCATCATCACCATGGCCACCATCATCATCACGGCCATCATCATCATCATGACCATCATCATGATCATCATCACGACCACCACCACGATCATCATCATGGGCATCACCATCATCATGGACATCATCACCACCATGGTCATCACCATCACCATGGTCACCATCATTAAAAATTAGAAAAGAAATTTTTCAAAAAAAATCGCACTTATAATTCGCATTTATGTAGTATTTAGTTCAATAAAAACATTTATATACGATTATATGACATTTATTTTTATTTGACATAAAAGTACTTTTCGATCTTTTAAAAAATCCAGTATTACAATCTCATTCAAAAATATATAGTTATCAATTAATAATAATTATCTCATTAGAAATATGATTTATAACAGACTTGGTGGTTAGTCATCCCAAAATTAAGCAACAAAAACTATCTTGATTAAACATTTATTAGTCGATATTTATAATAAAATCAAAAATTGTCATATAATACAAAATATCACTTTTTTTTATTACATAATCTATTTCTAGTCATATCTATCGCATATTTTCTATTACATAATCTATTTCTAGTCATATCTATCGCATATTTTCTATTACATAATCTATTTCTAGTCATATCTATCACATATTTTCTTTTATATAATCTATTTCTAGTCATATCTATCACATATTTTCTATTGCATAATCTATTTCTAGTCATATTTATCACATATTTTCTAGCACATTAAATAATCTTCTCCAACAAATAATTTAACAATAATATACTTTCGTTTTTTTAATTTTAATATTAAGTACAAATTTGGTGTCTGAAATTATATTTTTATTGTTCATTTTGTATTCTCATTTCTTGATTCTTTTTTCCTCTGAAATGGTGCAATTAATATAATTATTCTCGATAAGTAAAAAAAAAATATGTATACTAAACAGAGATTCAAAAGATATAAAAAGATACGATAATAAGAATAAACAAAAATGACAAATGCAAAAAATAAATGCTTCCTTTCCAAAACCACAGGCATATTGCTTTGGTGTTACATTTTACTTTTGTGTATACCGAATTTTTTAAAGTCTGCATTAAAGCAAATAGTTCTAGCTTACTTAAAATCGAACAACTCTATCAATCTTAAAAATTAATTAATTTTATTTATACAATGCATGGAAATGTTTTGCTTCAAATTTTATGTAATGAAAATTAAGGATACACTGATTACTAAAAAATTGAATTAGTTAATATTGACAATTAACCATCAATAATTGTTAATAATGATTTTATTACTTTTCACTAATATTGACAAATACGAAAATTGGCGTTGAATTAGTTTTTATTTTTGTAAGTACAAATTAGATGTAGTAATTACATTTCAGATAACTAATCAGAAAATTGATTAGTAGTTTAGAGATAAATAAAATTTGCACTTTTCTGTGACTAACAAAGAAAATAAAAAAAAAATACTCAACAAATTTCGAATAATTTTATTAACCAGTGAACTGCCAAATGATCAAGTATTAATAAAATGATTATCAATTACAGTTATTTAATTTCAGTATTTATAACTTCATATGATAGCTGCACAAATAGTGCAGATTTGCACAGATATAAACAATAGTGCACATTTCACAGTCATTTGAATTATTTCTACATCTAATTATTTCTGCACTTTTGGTATGCTTGTTTTTAGAATTGAAATTGGCATGCCATGTTAAATTTCATCATATGCGAATAAATTCCTTATCTTTTAATTGAACAGATTGAATTTATTTCACCAAATTACATTGTCCTCTTTAAGTCAGCAACAAGACAGAGAATTTCATTAGAAATTTCCTTTTCAGAAATTGAAGGCATTGTGAAATCAGAATCAATGGAATAATCTTAGTAATTCTACTATTTTTCACAAAAATTGTTTGAATTATATATAATTTACTAAGCATTTCGTATATATTTAATATAAATCGAGTTTAGACCTATTGACAAACATATTGACATATAATGTTTATAAACTGGTATAAAGATAAAGGCAAAAATTCCAGGAATTAGAATAAATAATGTCTATTATTTCATCAGAAATATTATGTAACGTCAAGTAATCTAACTTCTATTCATTCTAAAATAAAACTTATTTTGATTACTGTTTGCTTGTTATTGCAACCAGGAACTTGCCATTTTCATCTGTGGACTTTCCCCTTAGAAAACAAATTGGTTTCGTATCTAGTTTTATCATCCATTTTATTTATTAAATTTGAATTTTATTTCCGCCATTTTAAATCATTACCTTGTGGTAAAAAAGAATGCTTTAAAAAATATTAGAAATTTAACTAAAATACCCTAAAAATTAGTACAATGTGTCAAAATGATGAAGTTCATAATCTAATAACTGTTTCAAAATAATACATGAAGGTCGTTTTTTTTAAGTATGATCAATTTATAATTAAATCAAAAGCAAGTAAAAAAAATTTAACTGATTTTTTTTCTTATGATACATATGATTCTCTATTACTTTTTACATATTTTTTTTCTCTTTTAAATTTTCCATAAAGAAATATGAGTAAATATGAACCTCACCGGATTATACCGCATGTAACGATAATCAGTTATTGACAATGTAATAACTTCGTCAGTTTCTAAGCACTTATCACCCATGAATGTCATCAAAAATATATGAAAATTTACTAATCGCAAAGTGTGAGATCTTAATTGTATGAAGAATGATTGAATACCTCTCCGCCAAAATATTTGGTGTGGATTTGAATCGAAATATGCGACCTCACATCATCATGAATTAATGTCATTGCCTAGCTGCATGCATACTACGCCGTATGATATGGATTGCCGAAAGAAATTTTCTATTTAGTCTTACAACAGAAAGTCGAGTTAATTGATATCCCTCCTTCAAAAAGTCAAATAATAAAACATCCTGCATTTTCCATAACTGCCATAACTTTAGGGTTTCAAACTATTTATTTTGTTTCCACTTTAACCGGCGTTGATATATGTGCAATTCCATTGACGGCATCATCTTGTTTCAAAAATCATATCACTCATATTTCAACTACTTTTATGACATGACTTAAAAGTCTTCAAATTCCTCTATGTAACGAAACAAAAATGTTACGGCAATTGCCATTCTTTTCTCTTAGCGTCCTTCATTGAGCAATTAAAAATCCAACCACATACACCGCAAGCTCTTAGATTCAATTTTAAACAAAATTTATCCTTAGATTGCTGGGAATAGCGTTGAGACCTTAGAAATTGGGTTCTAGGTGTCAACTGAAAAAATCGTCTATAAAATAAAAAAGGACGATTAGACGTGGATGATCTCCAAAACTTGTTAGAACAAAATGAACAACAATCTTCCATTTTCTCATTTCATTGACACTCTTTGTTTTGTTTTAATAAATTGTGACAGCGAATATCGGCTGGTTTTATGTTTCTTTATATCGAGAATCTTTATCTTTTCTTAATATCGGGAATGCGAATACTTTATTGTTTGATGACTCGTATCGTCTTTCTGAAAATGACAGGGGAGGATATTTAGTTATTTTCTGGAAATGCAGCAGGTTTGTTCGATTTTAACAATTAGCAGAAGGAATAGAGGTAAAACTTCCTGCCATAATGTTTTCCCAAAAATATTCAGCCATCTATGTACATATATGTATATATAAAGATGAATGATTATTTGTTGGTCTTTTATACAAATATGCAATTTTTGTCTGATCTGGGTGAAATATGGCGCAGGAGCTTTCCAAGATAAGAGAAAATTATAATAAATTTTTCGCAATCAAAAAGCCAATTAAATAAGTCTAATAAACTTATTTAATTAAATTTCGCAAATAAGTTTTAAAAAGTCAGCAATGTTTTGGCGTTTTTCAGCCATATCTTTCGAATATACAGGGTGTTTCAGTCAACCGTTTCATAACTTCTAAGAGGGGTAGGGTACATCCTGACAACTCGAAATCATATAGCAATGTGGGGTCGAAAATGCTTTCCTGAAGCGGTGTTGCACACAGAAGCACCATAAGGAAAAGAGACCGTAAATGAGAAATCGTTTTAATAATACATGAAAAGAAGCAAAAGGTACATGGATTAAAGTAAGTGTTCGAAGTTTCTTCCACGGGCTACAATGCACGCCTCACATCTCCTAATGAACCTGTCTCAGCTAAACTCTGGTGCAGTCTTGCAAAGAAATTATGACTGGGAATACGCCTCGTTGGATATTGTTCCGCGTACAAACGCTGTGCGGCTGGCCCACTACAATTTGAAGCCCCGTACGCCAAATGCATATCGGCTAATTCTGCGATCGTGTAATCATCCATCCTACTAACTTGGCGTTCTTGTGCGAAATGAAGATTCCCTGCACGAAAGCTCGGACTTTTGACATAACGCCATCTACCGCGTCAGGAAAGCATTTCTGACTGCCCATGGATATATGATTTTGGTTCGTCAGGATGTACCCTACCCCTCTTAGAAGTTCTGAAACGGTTCACTGAAACACCCTGTATAATGCCATAAAAATTATATTTACATCTACAAATTAAAACACTTATTTATTTAATGTTTTATTTGTAGATGCTTAGACAGTTTTATTACCCGTGCATTTTTCTCTAATTTTCAAATTTTTTAAAAATTTAATTTAATACAATATTTGTAACAATGTTTTTAATTTTATAATGTAATGCAAACTAATTTCAAAGTTCCAATTGCACCATTGTTTAATTGTGTGGAGATTCTTGCTTTAAATACGGATGGTCTCACAAAACTTAATCATATAGGATTAGTGTGTTAGTATACCATCTGAAATTAAAATGTATAATTCAGTTATTTCACAGAATTCCTTTTATTTCCTAAAATATCCCTATTTTTCAGTTATTTCATATATTTTCTAGTTATTTCAAGAAATAATTAATTATGTTCTATGAAATATCGGATTTATTAATGACATACATATTTTTTTTTATTTGCACGACCAATAACTAGTTGTAGACAGATGCCATTATACTCATATTTTTCAAACTTATCCAGTAGCTAAATGAAATTTGAAATAAGTCAACACCTTATTAGTTGTTTAATATCCAGAAAGCCAATATTTATAGAAAAAAAACTGATCAAACAATGCGGTTAGGTAAAAAGAAAATTACTTTATAGATATTTCAGGTGCAAATCATTCGCACTTTGTTTTCAAATCATTTCATTAAACAAACTCGCCGTCACAAATTTTTGGAAAAAATTTCTCATATAATATATGGCATAAATAAAGATAACTAATCAAATTAAATCTGATGCGTCTTTTTTTGTCTTATATTGGAAAAAAGAAGAGTTCCTAGTCAGATATCCACTAAATGGTATCCATATAAATATGTTTAAAAAAAAGAATTGTATTTAATTTTCATAAAGGAATAATGCTGAAAGATACTATGAGCTCCTGAAGAAAAAAGTGCCGGCAATTTTATTATCAATAAACTATTATTTTTCAGAGCTAAGCAATATTCGTATAATTATTATTATTCTAGACAGAATGAAAATTTCGATTGAGCAATATATATAAAAAATATATACATTAATTAAGGACATTATAATATTTAAGGCAATCAAAGTATTCTGTTTTATATAAAGGATTAAATATATTTCAGTTTAAGTTTGATTAACTTTTTTTTAAGTTTTCCATTTTCATAATTTTAATTCTACTTTAAATGTAATGAACTTAATTAAAAATATTTTTTAACTTTTATTAATGCACAAAGCAGAATTTTTTATTTTAATCATTTTCTATATTTAATCTTTATCTTTATAATTATTATTTCTCTATTCCACCACCAGATGGCGACATGTGTATGAAATGGGAATCAGCATTTAATTAACTATTAATTGAAGACGCATAATAGCTGAAAATATTAAAACTGAATATTGTCATCGAAAATATATTCTAGTATACAAAATTTCAAATGCAAAACACGATTATCAAGTAATTAGTGAAAAGTAGTGAGTTTGTCAAATAATGAATTTAAAAAATCTAGAGTAAAATTCTTTAAAATATAAAATTCTCAAATAGAATAAATTTTTTAAAATATTTTAATGCATCAAGATTTTCTAATGTTTACTTAGATAATATTGCTTTTTGAGATACGACAAAGCGCATTTATTCCTAAACTCTATGCTGAGTAAAAAAAAATTTTTTTTTAATTATTGTAGTATTTTGTTAATTTCAGATTAAATGTAGATAAAAACCAACAGTGAGAAATAATTTCAAAAATTCTCTAAGTTATAAATCAATAGGAAATCAATGTTTAAAATTCACTTTATTCGTTTTGTTAAGACAAGGTAATTAAACCACTTTCTAACTTTTTAAAAAAATTCTTATCAATGATGATGTCCGTGGTGATGCCCATGATGATGACCATGATGGTGGTGATGGCCATGGTGATGCCCGTGATGGTGATGATGTCCATGATGATGATGATGTCCATGATGATGATGGTGTCCGTGATGGTGATGGTGACCATGATGATGATGATGACCATGGTGGTGATGATGTCCATGATGATGACCATGATGGTGATGGTGACGACCCTCTGCATCATCAGCTGGTTGAGAGTTTGCATAAGTGCATAACAGCACGATGCAAACGGCGACAAAAAGGATAGTTGAAAATTTCTAAACAAAAATAATTTTGGGTACTTGAATAATAATATAATTTTGAACGAAAATAAGTATACGAAATAAAATACGAAAGAAAATAAATATAATTTTGAGTACTTGTATAGTATTCCAATTTTCGTATCCACGGGTTTATTTTAAATTTAAAAAGATTCAGTCAAAGTCACCATTCATTCAGTTACCATTAATGTTATTATTTGTAAGTATTTGATTTATTTCAGCATGAGAGGCAAAATTTACATACAAAGAATAAGAGTTAAGAAATAAATCAGTCTATATCGCGACACAAGAGTAGAAGAACAAAAAAGAGACCAATTGCTGAACTATAGTTAAAGGAATATAATGAACTGAAATTTATCTTGAAGAAAAAATGTATCTGGATTTGCCAAATCTTAATTATGAAATTATTTCAGTATAGAACATCTTATTTAATTCAATTTCCCTGAAACGGAGATCTTCTATGTTACTAAACAGAATGATTTTTAAAACATAACTTAAAACAAATGCCAGCATCAGATGGCATATAAAGTCTTAATACTTATTTTTCACCTTCTTCAAAAGATTAAAGAAATTTCCTCATTTCAAAATAACATACAAAAAACATATACAAAATTATTCTTGAATAATTTCAATTTCAAACTGTTATATCAGCAAGCTGCTACATATTTAAATTTAAATTCAGTGTTCCAAATTCCCTCAAGTCATTTCTTTCATTCAAAATATTTTAACAAATAGCATGTTAACTCTTGAAAACTTAGTCTTTTTTTTCCAGAGTTTTAGATAGAAAATTCATTCAGAATTAAATACTAAACAGTTCATATCTGTGAATGTTCGTGTAGGAAATTTCTTAATCAATAATGTAAGTTATTAGCTGGTGATTTTTAGAGAACATTCTAAAAGTCGCAATTTATATTTAATGGAGATTGAGATTATATTTTAGTATTGATGCAGAATATGAATTTATTTAAATGATCACTCCCGACTTCAGATTTGAAGCTACACAAAAATTATTTTGGGGCAAAAGTCAAAATTTTTATCGGTGATTAATTGATAAAGAAGACACTGGAGACGTTTGCCCCATTGTACTTCAACTTCACATTAGTGCAATAATGGGCAATCTATGGGACGTTTAGAGACTATTAGGAAAGAGGTACATTTTGAAATAATAATATAAAAATTTTATAGTGTTTAGAAATGCTATATTTAGAACAAAAATTCAGATTTACAGCAAAATATAGCTTTTAAAATTGCAATCATAGTTTCATTATGTATTATTTAATGCATTAATATTTAAAAATTGAATTAGTATTTTTCAATCTTTATTTTGTTTTATAATACAATTTTCTTGTCAGCCGAATTCTTTCTTTTTTTATTTATTTTTTGCCTTAAATAATTTTTCCACCTCCTGCAATAGCGACAGGACAGTTTACTAAACAAATTTATTGTCCGCATAAAAAATTTTTTTTAAAAACTAGAATTTTGCTTCGAACTCAATTTAATTATGAGAAGGAATTCTAGGTTCTACCACCAGACCTCAGATTAGAACAACAATAGTAGATTTATTCAAATTTCTTAAAATGTTTGAAAAGAGTGCTTATTTAAATGTAATATAAATTTAAAGTGATATGAAAGTGATTTAAAACAGTGTATAAAAAATGGGAGAAAAAGCTTAGATAAATAAAGCAAGAAATTTTATAATGAGATTCGAGCATTTTCAGGCAATTTAGAAGTATCATTTAATAACGAGAATTGCCATTTCATTGTTAAAGGATTAGAAAAAAATCAAATTTCACTCATTTTCACATTCCTCATTATTGTATTACGATTATTAATTATTATTATATTCTAATTTTTATATTAATTTTCGCTTTTAAACTTTACACACAGCAAAACTCCAAAAATATACATCGGAGATGTGTGGTCCTTTTTAAAGAAATAATTTACTACGTTTTAGAGTCACTTATTTCTGCTATTAAGGTGTAGAAAAGTGCATATTACCATAGTGAGATTTTGTTATCCAAGCTAATAAGTGCTGCAGAATGTAATATCTATCGGAATGGTGATACAACTACAAGAAACTCGTCTTTTATATTAATCAGAACCATTAGTTTTTAAAAAAGTATTAACTAACGTGCTTAGATTTTATTGGTTCATTGATTTCTTCTAGTTTACAAACATTCGATAGAAGACAGATAACAATAGCAAATACGTTGACAAATAAAGAAAGAAGTTGATTTGTTTTTGCTTTTTTTAAAAAGAGGTTTACGCGCAAGAGAAACGTTGCTTTGATTGTAATAAATGAGCTCACTTGACCGTAAAATGCTTATTCGATTTGTTTATTTATTTATTTACATCATTTTGTTATCTGATATCAGAAAAGAAAATTATTTAGAATACGCATGCTTCTGTCATATTAGGCGTAAATCAATATTTAATCTTTAATAAAATAGTTTTTCAAAATTAATACATCAAATTTAACATATAGCTAATTGCTCTCCTTTTTTTGTTTTTAGTCTTGCATACTATCTATAAATTTCATCATATGACATGCATGATGAAACACTCGTGCAAATAAGATCGTTGTCCTTAGAGTTATTAAATCTGCATGTTGCTACTTCTTAAGTAGAAATTGCTTATAATAAAGGGGTTTTTTTAATTCCTTATTAGATTTTTAACTAATTTTTCTAAATTTAACATCTTTTCGCAACTACTTTAAGCCATATTATTGTACAAAAACCATATTTGCACCATTTTAAATTCCAAAAACTGAGTTTTTCAAGAATTCCAGTTTTATTTTTGTAAAATCTCCTTACTTAATAAATTTAAAAAAATATTTTTTGTAACATTTTCTGTATTTTTCATAACTTGATTACTGGATTTATATTCTTTGTTATATAAAATGGTAATTAATTTTATATAATTAAAAATAAATTTAAAAAATAAAATGATGAAAAAAAATCAAGCCCAAAAAAGTATGATGCTACTTAATATTACTAGATTATGCTTAGTTTAGTTACTAAAAAATTAAGATCCTACTTATGCATAGTTTCGGTCTAGAGATTCGAAATAAAATATATGAATTAATAAACATAATAAAAAACGCTTTTCTTCTTGTTATTTGGCATTTTTACCTTATTATCATTTCTGATCATACATAGGGAATATAGATTTTAAGAGAGAAATTTTTTTCACTTATACAAAAAAAAAAAAAAAAACCCATCAACAAATAGTCATAAATGTAAATTGTTTTTTAAGTAATTTTTTTCCCTTTAAAATTTTGGTATGTTTATAAATTTGTTCGAGCAAATGTTTTTAAAACTGTGACACTGAAATTAAACTGAATATTGCCTTCAAATCAGAATCATATTGAATCAACAGAGTATGAATGCATTAGATTAAATGGTGATTCTATATTTACAAAGAAATTAAAGAAATTTTGTTTTCTGAACGTTTAATAATTGCAAAATTCACATTCATCCTCATGGTAAAAAGTTTGATTCTATGCATTCTTAATACGAAGCAATTTAATTCAAGCTTCATTAAGGATTAAATTGAATTAAAAAATAAACTTAATGTAACAATATTTTTTTATTTTCTAATATGAGAAGTATACAAAGAAAAAGTATTTTAATCATCAAAATATTCGAACTCCATATTGTGCGGAATCTTTTGGTTTCATACCTACCTGAGTCCGAAACCACGCTTTCGGAATTATGTATCTCTGTCTGTGAATATAATAACTCAAAAAAGACTTTGATCTAGGCGAATGAAATTTGGAATATAATCTTTACGCCAAATTTATAGATCTGCATTAAATTTTGAACAAAATCTACCAAATTAAGTCTATTTCTTCGACTGTCTGATTACAAATTAATACAATAACTAGAAAACGGAGAGAGCAATATCGATAAACTTTTAATACACCGATTTAACAGTTAAACTGTAGAAAGCTATCAAATTTGGAACCAAATCCTCAAAGGGTTAACTGTCTGTTAGTTTTTTTTTTCCGAAACATAAAAACGCAATAACTCAAAAACCCAGTGACTCAAATATAATCTGATGTATCACTTTATAGCTACAATTGCAGTTTTCTGGTTTCATTTGGATTTCTGTTAATTTTGTTTTAACTGCATCTCAAAAATTAATCGACGAAGATCGCACGCTAATGGTCTCTCTCATTACTATTGATTACCAATAATATACGATTAATAATACACATCAATTAGAGAATAAGCTAGATAAAATGTGATTTTGTGTCAACAATTATAGTTTTGTGTCAAATTTTGGTATCAGTTGATAGGAAAAAAGAAATTCAAAATACATATTCGGTGTTCTGATCCTTGTGAAATACTTTAGTTCCTTACATTCTAACAATAAATCGCCAAAAAAAAATCGTCCAAGATCGCACTCTAATGTGTTTTTTCGTAAGTATTGTTACGATAGCTTGCAATTAACAAGATACATATACATTTATTAGTGAGAGTGTTTATTTCGGAGTTTATTCGTATATTTCGGAGTGACTTCTCTCGCTGTTTTTTTTAATAATTTGTTATGTCTTAGCTCAATTGTATGGTCCGAAAAATTCGATTTATTTGCTTTCTATACCGATTCATTCGAGTGAATTCATTCTCACGTCATACATTTCAAATGTGACACATTTTTGAAATTGTGTCTATCTATAAATTCAATAACTCAAAAAAAAGCGTTTAAGCAAGAGCGATGGAATTCGGTATGCATATCAAATATCAAAATTTATCAAAAATTATAACGAGATCCACTGAAGGGAAACATGGCTGTCCGTATGCATATAAGCATAATAACTCCAAAACACAAAGGGCTTTGTGATAGAATAGGGAAATTCGGTAAAAAGATTTTGAATCATAGTTGTAAATGTGAATTAAATCGTGGGTAAAATCTTTCAAAAGGAAAATCATCTGCTGGTTTGTATATCCAACAATAAATATACGAAATAATTCAGAAATGCAAAGACTTAGATGAGTAAAACTTAGTATTTGATCTCGTAGATATAACTATAGATCTATTTTAAAAAAATTGTATCTAAGTGACTAAAAGGAACACCTCTAAAAGACATACTCAGTTCCCTTCATTTTATTAAGAAGCACTACATGAGAATTACGGAGGGAGGGGCATGCACTCAAACTTACAGACCGCAGTGATCTTCGAAGGTTTACCATTTCCGTTTTTACATTACCCTACTGCCGATTTATGCAGAGAAAGATAGAACAGGAAATGAGACTGTCTAAAGATACTTGGGAAGTGAAGGTGTGTGGGGAGTGAACATACCAGTTGTCTACATCACGAAACATTGTAACGAACAGTTATGTTCGCCATTTGACTGTAGAATTGTATGAATCGATTCTAGTCGGAAAAACTTTCGGGAAAATTTAGCAAGACAAGTCTTTTTGTCTGATATACCATTCTCCTTGTGTTTGACCTTGATAATGAGTATGCAACTTTTTTTCTAATAAAATGTAATTCATCTCTAATTTCAATTAAGTTATAGTAAAAACAATTGGGTACAATTATTTAAAGATAAACTACAGATAATTTAAATCAACATGTCAGAAAAAAGGCGTAATTTGATACTGTAAAATCTAAATTTGCTTTAAAAACTGGAAAGGAAGTCATCATGGTTCATGAGCAAGAACTGTTGAGCAAAACAAACGCGAAATCTGAGAAGATACAGATTACTCTTTTACCATACCATACCATTTGTGCCATATCATCAAAGCAATTTTTTTTATCTCGTCTTATTTGATATATAATATTAATCACATGCAGAGAATTTCCATCCATCTAACCAAGATTTAATTATGGGCTAAAGATTCTAAAACCAGTCCATAAAAATAAAGTTCATAATAAAAGATTAATCTCATGGAAGAAACTAAAAATTCCACAGAAATTAAAAGACCAACCGTAAATCAAAGATTATACTCGGAAAGTATTCAAAATATTAAAAAAGAAAACAAAAAAGTAAAAATTGGAACGTTTTGTTCGAAACATCACAGTATGAAGTTTTTTCAAGCTTCACTTATTTAGCGTTATTTTATTTTTATTTTTTTAAAAACCTATCTTTAACTTACGGCAACAACAACCTGTAGACACATACAAAAAAATGTACTTAATATGGTGATAATGCACATGTGTATAAATGCAGGTTTTAAAACAATGAAAAATATTGTTGCAAAAGAAGCTTAAAAGGGTATTTTTTTAATTTATTGTTATTAGAGAATAATTTGTACAGAAATAAAATTGGTATAACATAAAAATTTATTATTTAAATTTTAAAGAATTATGCAAATAATTTTGATGCAATACCATTTCCAAAGTTATTGAGGCAAGACTTAGAAATTTTGATTAATTTTTAATAAAGTTTTAAATTTTATTTCAAAATATTTAAAATTCTGTTTAATGAGTATCCAATAATTAACTGTCTCAAATACTTCAAACTCAAATTCAATACCTCAAAGTCCATCGGTCTATCATATAAAGCGTTTTGCGCTACTTTTGAATCCTTCATATCACATTGCTTTTTAATAATTAAATTAATTAAATAATCAAAAACTCAGTTGAGTCAAAATTCGTTATGGCAATTCCACCTAAATACAATTCATAGAATTTTTGAATTAGAATCTTGTTTAATTCAAAAGCTATATGAAAGAGTTTTTATAGAGAATATTCAATGAGACTTTTAATTAAGTATCTCTTCGGAAGAGTAAGAAAGATATTTTTTTACTAGCGTTTCTAGACTGCAATGACAGAATATTAAAATGTTTTATTATTTATTCGTTATAATTGTGCTGTATTTCATTGTCAAGTTTTTAATATAATTTGCTACTTACTAATAAAAAGGAAACAAATTAAATTTACTTTTCCAGGAAAGTTTTTTCTTTCCTTCACTTGAAAAATGAAATTATTGCTGTTGTTGGAAGTACCAATTTTAATAAATAATTCTATAGATTCGAAAGTTAAAAGCCAGGGTTTGAAAATTAAAAAAGAGAAATCTGGATACTTTTGAAATCCCCCAAACTCCTAAGTTAACATTTTTAAAAAATTATCAATCTAACTTTTATGACAGCTTTTAATATTTCTCGCTAAAGCCTGGCGTCATCTTTCTTTTTTTTTTCAAAAAAAATCTTTTTTAATAATCTGTAATAAGACAAATAAAGAAATCTCTGAGATTTCTAGGGCATTAAAAAAATTTCAAAACAGAAGTTTTGAAATATTTTGACGTTTTCCGTTTTCTGGACGGAAAAGTACTTAATGCTCTTTAATAATGAAAATAAGATATCTAATTTAAATTAACCTTATTAATAACTGAAGGATTTTCACCAAAAAAGATAATTTTGAAACTAAGCATTTATTAATTTGCAACATTAAATTCCATAGATACATTTTTTCCGTTTCTCTCAACATTTAAAGGAAAGAAATCTAAAGATTTTTTTTAAAATTAAATAGTATTTGCATTTAAAATATTTCATGTATATTATTCTAATACTGGTTATCATATAAATATGTAGACAATCCCGTTCGAACTATTTACGCACTGTATTTTTCAGCTAATTTTATTCAAATCTGGGACTTTTGTTTAGTTTGGTGGTATATGATAAACCACAACAAAATAAGCGGAAAATCAGTCAATCTGAATGGGGCGGAGGCCTTCTCATTTCATTCCTCAAAAAAAAATTACATTTCATTCTTTTAAAAAGAAATTTTCCATCAAAGTTATAGCCAAAAAAAATTTCTTCCTCTAAAATTTATGAGCTTATTTATATACATCGAATATTTAAAAAGAATCAGCTCTACAAAATTGGTAATAATTATAATCAAATTTCTTTTTGATACATGTACTACTATAATATGTTGCCAATTTTTACTCTTTTTATAAATAGAAACTTTTAATCATTTCATTGGAACATCAGTTAAGTTTAATTAAAAACCTTATGTATTAATGAGTTCACTTTTTCTACATTTGCAAAAATTTAAAAAAGATAATAAATGTTGAATTCATTTATTTCTTCCATCAGACAAAGTGGTTTTAACACTGCGTAATCGGCCAAGTTTCGATTCCCATAAAGAATTCGGTACTGTATGTTAATTCAAAGGTCATAGGATTTCTTATTTTAAAAAATGCTACTATCTTTAATAATTGCAAAATAGAATAATTTTTTTTTTAATTTCTATTCGTTTTTCACTGAACATTTTTCAAATTAAAGTTGACTAGTCATCATGAAAAACAATTAAAAATAGAATTCATTTTGAATTAAACTACTCCTTGAAGAGTTATGGATTTTTTTGTATTTAGCTAATATGTTTATATAATTGTTCTAGTATTTTTGCCAATTCATAATAATGTCTTTAAAAAATAAAAAAAAATTTTGCAAAATGTGACGAACTTTTTAATCTATAAATGAGTATCGTTGCAATTTCCACTTTATTTAAACAAAGATTTGACTTGTGGCACTATTATTTGTAATTGCAATTAATTATAATCATTTTAAGAACTCGCGAGAATATCCTTAAAGCAATTTTAATTTTAAAGAGAATTTCCCTAAAGTGATTTGAAGTAAAAATTCTCATGAGAATGTTTCACTTCATTTCACTTAAGGGAATTTTTTTTCAGTTATTCCACTTTGATTTAATAAGCACAGAAAACAAATATTTAAGATTTTAATATTCTCCCTAGCTTTCGTCCCAATAAATTCATTAATTTATCGAAATTCCTTTCGAAATTATTGAAATAATTCTTAATTCATTAATTATCGAAACTCATTATTTAAAGAAATTTTCATCGAAATTCAGAATTTTTTTAGATGAGATACACATCCAAAAGCAGAAAACGAAAAATTTTGAAGATAGAAAATTGTTCGTTTCTTCCTTTTCGAGTCTTTAGATCACACGGTCTTTACTTTTTTTTTCCATCATTTACTTCCTTTAGACAGAAAAAAATTCTAATCTCGTTTATGTACAAAAGAGTCTTTTTTTATTAATTAATAATAATATCAATATTAGAATATTAACTAATAATAAATATAGAAATATTTACATAAATATCTTTTGAGAGCATCCAATTAATACTTCAAAATAAAAATGAATTTTAAGGTCATTTTGGCTGGATTGCAACAGAATAAATAGCTGCCAGTATTTCAGCAATCCCATTTATGGTAGGGACCACAGTTTAAGAATGTCTACTTTCCTAAAGTGGATTTAGAAGGTACTTAAAATAATGAAATAAAATAAAAGTTTCCAGACAAGAACCTGCTGCAAAAACTTACTCAACCAATTTTTGTAGAAATATATTATGGTAATATAACCATAAAAATTAAGAAATAATAATCAGTTGCTTAAATTCTTAAAATTAGAAACAAAATGTGACAGAAAAAAATTATTTGGTCCATTTGGATTTTGACCAAATAGTATCTAATAAATATGCTGAACGTGAAACTTATATTTTTACCATAAAATCATCTAGGAGTACTAAAAGTTTTGAAAATTAAAATTTTTCTTATTTACAAACATTATTAAATTTTGTGCATGCAAAAGAATTTAGCAATTAATCACATTTCTTAAAAACGATTCATACAAAGAAAATTAACACCATTTGAATTTTAAAAAAAAACCACTCTTTTTTACATCAACATCTTTTATTTGTCAATTAACGTGAATAAAAAGCACATACAGAATTGCTGAATACATATATGAAGGAACATTTAAAGAAATTATCTTAAGCACATAATAAATATTTTCCAAAAAAAGTTAAGCCAGAACAAAGAAACCTCAGTAACCCTAAGAAATGTATCAGCAATTAAGGAACATATTCTAATAATAATTATAATGTTAAATAATAATAAATATTTTTGTATTAATATTAGAAGTTGTTTCCATTCATAACAGTAGTGCTTTTTATTAAATTTGACGACAAAATCAATTTTATGGCAATCTTATTATCGCATTCTATAATACTACCTACAAAAGCAACTTATAGGAAAATGAATAGGATGACATTTTATGACACTATTTAGTTTTGCACTATTGAGACACACTATTATTTCACAATAAGGTATTGTATCCTTTTAATGGTGATGTCCATGGTGGTGGCCGTGGTGATGACCATGGTGATGATGATGACCATGGTGATGATGATGCCCATGATGGTGATGATGTCCATGATGGTGGTGGTGATGATGCCCATGATGATGGTGGTGGTGGTGTCCATGATGGTGATGGTGCCCATGATGGTGGTGGTGTCCATGGTGGTGATGGTGCCCGTGATGATGTCCATGATGATGATGATGCCTGGCCACTAAGCCATCCGAAGATTCGCAGTTGGCATAGGTGCACAGTAGTACGATGAGGATAGCAACGAAGAGTACGACTGAGAATTTCTAAAAGTGCACAAAGTTTAAATGAAAATAATTATCCATTATTATCTACGGATATTCATCATAAATTTTTTTTGACGTCTAAACTATTTAATATCCTTTACATGAATATAAAAATATCATAATTGCAAATATAAGAGATTTTATCTCTAATTTTCTAGAACTTATGGGCAACATTGAAAACAATTCTCCTCTTCTTAAAAAAAATCTAAAATTGTGCAGTTGAATAAAATGAAATGGGTAAAGAATTGATTAATAGAAGATCCATGAAAAAAAATTAATTCTTTTAAGATTATGTACATTTTCTTTGAGTTAACTGTTTTCGAATTATAGTATTCAGAAAGATTTCGCTAAAATACTCGTTTTGAATAAGAAATTTAATCCTTAGATCACAATTTTTTATTTCCATTTTGTAGTCTTTTTCAACTGTTTTTTTCTTCATTTGCTAAAAAGGTTTTGTCCATAGTTTATTCTGATTCTCAATAAGAAATCTTTCTTGCAAAATTAATGTCATTTTTATAAACAACAAATATCCTTTCATTATTTTCACTGGAGCCCTTTCTGAATATATCTGACTTTATTCTTGCATATAAAGAAGAAATGCCCCATGAAATGCTGAAATCGAGAACTAGAAAATTCTCAGAAACACTGGGAAAAATTAAATTATCGAAATCATGACGATATGTAAAGAGCCTTGATGCTTTCAGAAAAAAAATGCATCAAGGTTGATGAAATTAGAAAATATTTTAAATCACAAAAATGTCTTGTTTAGAAAAACTTGAAAACAATTTCTTTTCTTAGTGTACTACTTATTTACTTTCTGTATTAAAATGAGTCTAATTAAATTCTGAATGGTTACTTTGATTAAGATACATGAATAATATCTGCATGTTCAAGACAATCTTTAGTTGGATTGCGTCATCAACAACAATTATTACAACCGCAATAATGATGATGATGCCTGTCCGCGATACAACGGAAAGGGAGCGTAGTAACTTCAGAGGGTAAAGACCCCTGAGTACCCAAGGGCAGAAGTTTGACTTCTAGCTCATACGAAGATGACACTCACACACTTGCTTACATATACTTGCCTTCACACACCTCCCAAATAAAGCACAGGGAGAGGAGCAACCATATCCGAACCAGGGACATTTATATCATAGGGAAGATGCGCTACCTCTAAGTCAGGACACCAGCAATAGCAACACTGCTAACTATTATAGAACTCTTATTAAGTTTTACATAGTCTATAAATCAAAATATAAAAATATAGAAAATATCCTACTCTTCGCAAAACAACGAATTTAAATAAAAGTCACTATAATTTGCATCAGTAAAAATGCTTAAATTACCTTAAGTAACATAAAACACAGTTGAATGTTTGTAAATCTACATTTCACATAACCTTTCTATGCATTTGTTTACTCCCCTCTGAAATTAAGGATACTTAGGTGCTACAAAAGCTATAAATAATATTTTAATGCAGGATTTAAAAAGTTTTTATTTGTAAAACTTTTAAGATAGGTAATTTAAAATGAATGATTCTGCTTTACACTTCAAAAATACATTAATGGTATTGGCAAAAGAAAATCATACCATTTTGTGCAATTCCACGATTCTCCCTCTATAAGAAGACAGAAGAGTTTGTTTCAGAAAAGTTTGATGGTCAAATTTCGACTTCACTGTCTATTTATACTTCTCCTCGATCTAATTTTTAATAAGTCACACTGCTAAAAAATAAGTACAAACGCTTCATTGCTTCTGTAATTATCAAGTTCAAGTCACAATGCAATCAAATTCGTTGGACACAAACAAACCGTAGTCATTATTAGGCGGATAATGAAAAAATGTCTTTCTTCCAAATTCATTGAACCACAACGTCTTTTTTTCGATACCACATAGTGTTTTTAAGCAAAATATTTCTATTTTATGTAAATAAAATGGGAAAAAATTGCACACTTTTTGCCCTTTGTCAAGAGATCTATTGTGTTCTTAATTACGTTCAAAAGATTGAATAAAATTAATACCGTAAGTTTTTAGCTCCTAGTATTACAGCCATAAAAAACCAATTTATTTAATGTAATTTACACCGTGGACCTTTACTGGTGCCTAACAAAATCTTATGCCATTTCATATTACATTCTTTCATAAAATTGAAATTTAAATATTAATGAAGAAAATGTCTGTTTCAATTTGAAAATAACAGAAAGATAATTTTAAAAGATTGTCTCCCATCCTAATGTGTTTCTTATATTTAAATTGGATATAAATTTCTTTAACATATAAAATGATAAGAAGGATAAGAAATAGTTATCAATAGGAGCATATTATTGCAAAAGCGGTCTTACGTTTGTGTATGTATTGTAAAATGTTATTAGTACATGTTTATATCATAAATCAATAGCAATTAAAAAGTGTTAAATATTGCAATTAAATGTAGCAACCTTCATGCTAGTACTTCTCGCTTTATTACTTCATAGTATAAAAATATCTAAACGAAAGTATTGGAATAATCAAAAAAATTCAAACTCTAATCTCCATGCTTTAGAACCCGAGTCAAAAGGAAAAAAAATGGTGATTATGTCTGCTTATTTGTAACACGATAACTTAAAAGCGCTTTGACCCCGTCAGATAATGTTTGAATTTTAGTACATGGTATTTACTTTATATTAATAGATATACCTAAAATTTTGAACAAAATACATTTAGAGAAAGTATATAAAGCTGTTCATATACAACTGAAAACAATGATTATAAAACGTAAAGAGCGAGAAGAATAAAATTTAGAACACAGTTTTAGCATCTAAAGTGTAGGTCTGTATCAACATTTGTCAAAAAATTGACTATATATCGGCTTGTTATTTCGCATGTATGTAAGCCCCAAAAAAGGGCAATGATTTAAATAATTGAAATTCGGTATGTAATTTAGGCAATAAAATTGCATCCATGTGTGAAATTTGGTTTCAACTGACTGAAAACCGGCGTCCAAAATGCTTGCTAGGGTTTCTTTATTATGTAACGAAGTATAATATTACAAGTTCGGGATTTTGGAATCAAAATTCTGAACTAGTAATTCTGTGTAACTTATGAACTTTTCCAAGGTTGACAAGGTTGATTGATCCAAAGTTATGAACTTTCCCAAGGCAGAACAATTTTATAAAATTTTATAAAATAGTAGGCAAGTTTCGGGCAGACCATTCCAACTGATTTAAGCATGTTCCTAGTGCGTGTGTGTGTGTGTGTGTGTAGCTATTATTATATGTATTGGACTATTCCATAGTCCATGTGTTAAAAATTTGAGGCACATTTCTGTGAGAAGGCACAAGTACTTAGATAATTGGGGCTCATCGGTTGAGAATCATTTTCGTCCATTCATGTCAATATGTTTTCAAAAGTCCAACACAAATAAAAGGCGTCCCATACGATAAGAATTATGTACTCCTGATCAACCTCATTTTTGGGCACTGTCAACTCTTTGAGGCACACGATTTTAAAGAAAAGAAAAAGCATTGTGAGTCAGAAATTTTTTTATTATAAAAAAAAGAAGAAAAACATTCCTTTCGATTAATTAACATAAAAAAATTACTCAGAATAAGAGAAAAAAATAATAAAATTTCAATAAATCCTTTTTGTTTCAGGGTAGGACATATATAATCCCACTACCTCACAATTACAAATTAGTAGAAAATATAAAATAACAAGGTGTTTTTTGCGGTTATAAAATAATCTATTCTCTCATAATAAAACTACATATACTGTTATAAACGACAAAAATTCACTACATCACATAATACGTCAACCATAAGCACAGCAGCACGCGCAACTTATTGATGTTTTTTGATTTGTATAAATTTTTTCATTTATTTATGCATTTACCGTTGGTGCATAGAATTAGCAACTAAATAGACAAATTAAATAAAATATTAAACTGCATAATTAAGAGTAGCTTTAATGTTTCGAAGTGGTTTGAAATATAACCTACCATGCATAAAAAGCTGGGTAAAAAGGGGAACAATTTTTTTTTAACTCAAAGAAGTAAATCTATAGAAATGATTATAGTATGTATTTGAAAGGTGGAACAGCTATATGTATTAATTTATGTACATATGCACCTCCTAATTTTTGTAGCTTTTCTAGATCATAACTCTCATGACTTTTTTTATAAAGCTGAAGCTGAGAGGCAAGTGCTATTTCCTTTTCACATATTTCTGCAGTGTCTTTTGTATTTAAAATAGTGAAATTTTAATTTGAGATTATTCCCTTTCCATCTTTGATAATATATATATATATATATATATATATATATATATATAACAGTTCTTTTTATTTATTTAAAATTGAAATTTTTCACATCCTTTTATTTACCTATTAGGAATATTTTACTCCCTATATATATTTTACTAACCATATATAAATATTTTTTTTAATATAATGTCTTGAATTTCTTTTTCGTTGAAGCCATATAACTTCTACACCTTTTCTACGAACCTTTACAATTTCACTTATATGCATAAGATTAATATATGAAATTAAATTTGTTTTCAAAATATTTCAGACATCTAGTGAATTGATTTGAAGCTTTAAAAGTTATTTGAGTCAAATAAATGCAATTACTGATAAACTGACCCTCAGTTTGTTTAATTTATATTTAAATTTCAATTTACATGTATTCATTTACATTACCATCTGCTTTAAACTTTTCTTACCCTTCTTTGTCTTATCTTGATATTAGCAGATTGCAACCATAGTGATATTTAGACTCCTGTTAAACAGGTAGGGGGCTAATTTAGTTTTATGGAACCTCAAAACCCAAGGAACCGTTCCTTTTGTCGATACCATTTCATTAAATATTTAACTTTTGATTTATTACTTATGCTTATAGGCTAATTGTTTGATCTATTTAACAATAAAACCAGCCAGAGAAATCTCCTCAAAAGTTTTTGGTATATTCTCTAATTAATGTACTTGTGAATTATTAACCGTTTGTTACTGGCGATCAATAATTATGAAAGATCCCACTAGCGTGCGATTTTTTGCGATTAATCTTTGGGTTTACGATTAAAACAAAAATAACAGAAAGCCAAATGAAACAACAGACTTGCCATTGTAAAAAATTTTGAATTAAAAATCTTTTTTAAGAACTGTAACATGTTATTGAAAACTTAAACATGTTTAGTGTACACATGCATGAATTTGACGAGTAAAAAATGAAACAAAAAGGTTTTATCATTTGAGTTTATTCATCAAGCGTGTACAAAAATTTTAAAATTCCAAATCCACTGTAAAATCTAAAATAAGTTAAATATGATTTGAAACTTTTGGAATGAAGTAATTTCTCACAATTTTTGAAATTGTGCAGGCAACTTGAATGGTTTCGTTCTGATTTTCCCCATCATAAAAATATTGTACCGTAAAGCTTCGAGTAGATGTTTTAGACGTTCATTAGTGATGGTGCCCATGATGATGACCATGATGATGGTGATGTCCATGATGATGACCATGATGATGGTGATGTCCATGATGATGACCATGATGATGGTGATGTCCATGGTGATGATGATGGCCATGATGGTGGTGATGTCCATGATGATGATGATGGTGATGGCCATGATGGTGGTGATGGCCATGATGATGCCCATGGTGATGTCCATGATGATGATGATGACGAACTTCTAAGCCATCAGAGGACTCACAATTTGCATAGGTACATAGCAGCATGATGCAAACAGAGACAAGCAGAATAACTGAAAATTTCTGTTGGAAGAAAAAGAATTCAAGGAGAATGTAATTGCTAAATTTTAATTTTTGGGTATTTGAAATTTCTTATTGTTTAGAATGTTAGCTTAAAACATGATCAAAACATAATAGTGAGGTCTTCTTAAAGTGATAAGAAAAAGTAAATTCACCGCAATTAACAAATTTATGCAATGTGAATAACAACAGTGTCAGCTTTAGTCAGATCTCTCATTTTTTACCCTGAAAAGTCCTCTAGCTAAATTGGTTATAAGACCTTTATTAATCATTAGTAATTTATTCAAACCTGATTAATCATTAATAATTTATTCAAACCTGATTAATCATTAGTCATATATTATAAAGTTTCAAATAGCGCTCTACATTAATAGAAATTTTTCAAAGCGATATTGTTTCTTAGAATTTTCTAATTTAATCCTTTTAACTATCATCTACAATCTTTAAAATCTAATTTCATCATATGAAACTTTTTTTTGCTTAAGCTAGTTTTTAATAGCATTCATTTATATGGCTCAAAATATGTCTTTATTTTTATAATAGCTTTAGTTCCAATTCAAAATATGAGATATTTATAAAAATCATCATTTAGTCATTCAAGCCCGTTCAAAAACTTATTGTTGAAATTCAAATGGTAAGTCATAATTCAAAAAGGTTATTAGCAATTTCTAAATAAGTCTTTAATGGGAAAACATTTCACAAACACGAAAATAATGCAATTTCAGAACAAACTGAGAAATAGAGCGTTATTTCTGAAGTTTATTAACTATCGACTATTTAATTACTAAACTTATTCAACTGCCTTCTTTGAAAACTTCCTTCTTAATGGAAATACAAGGTACAAATGGCAAATTTATTAAAATAACCATAGTCTGAGATATTTTCAAAGAGAATTTCGGAATGCTTTTACCATTTTGAATACTTCTTTGGCTGCTATGACCACTGCAAATGTCGTCTTGTAAACTGCAATGACTAAGGCTCTGCACAAGTCAATTTATATTACTGCTCAGTTCGTTATTTTGTGAAGAGTTAATCTAGAAAATGTTAATATGTCATGATGCTGGCCGGTTCATTGGTTCTTTGAGTTAATGACAGGTGCACAATAAAAATTAATGCAAATTAACTTTCTACGGACATCTTTCTACAAACAATCGAAAATGACAAGATTTTTTTAGCTCCTTGCTTAGTCAAACGTGGTATCTATTTTATTGTGCCTTTCAGTTCATTTCTTAACACTCTCTTGTTTCGAAAAAGAAAGTGTTTTGGTATTATGTAATATAAAAATAGTTTTAAGAGCCTTTTTCTGTTTTGCACAACTTAAAAAGAAATTGTTTTCTAGTTTACTGTGCTTAATGGAAAAAATTGTGTCCTCTTCAATTAAAGAATATGTAGGCAAAATTTATTTTTTATTATAGTTTTCATGAATTAATTTTAATGGAGTTTGCCTGAGATATCGCGTTCAATTTAAAAAAAAAAACTTTTTATTTTTAAATGTGAATTTCTAAAAATTAAATTCTTTATGCATATCTGCATATATAATATTATTATTAAAATTTATAATTATTATATTGGTTTCTTTGCTGAAAATGTTTTACAAAAACCAATTATAGATTTCTATTAGTTTTTATTGACTGATTGAACTTTTGGCAACATATGGGAAAATATTTTCTAATATTAAGAAATGAATACATGTGATACACAACTGCAAAATTATTAATAATTAGATATTTATTATTGCTTCTATTTTACTGTATAATGTCTTATTCGTTAATCTTTAAAATAAAATTGATTGTACTCTTAAAATATGCTGTTTTATTCTTAACCATTTGTTTCTTGGCAAAATCAAATAAAATTGTATTGTAATTGTCAAAAATTTAAATCAATGTAATGACGAATATCCAAGTTTTAACCTTACATGAGTAAAAATAATAATGATGAATTAACTAACAAATAAATCAATAAAATAAATATTTTTAAAATTATATTTGATATCTATCAGCTTGAATATTCAACTCGAAGACTGCATTCTCAGCAGCTAGTCTGCTGAAAGCAAGTAGATAGACGATAAGGATTTAATTTTCTTTTAATTGCACGCAAATTTTGCAAAAAAAATTCCCAAGATTATTATAATTTTTTTTTTCTATTTCAGATTATTTTTTTTTGAAAGAGAAAAAAAAATTAAGCAAATTTTTAATTAAATAAAAATTGAAAACTTGATTAATCATAACAATCTTATCATAACAAAGTTTTAAATTAGTTAATAATAGTTAAATAGTTGTTTATTTATTTCATGATTAACTGTTCATTCATAATTAAAATTTTTGCATTCTAGTTAAATCTAAATTCTTTCTTATGATTCTGATGTTTTTTAATAATATTTTTACAGATATTAAAGAATCAAAAGAAATTGATTTTTAGATTTTTGGAACATCAGTATTATTCTTTTTTATTCAGTATGGTGTTGGAATCCATGACTTAAAAGATCTTGATTTAAAATAAAAAAGTACATCTTCAAGGAACCAGTTTCTTAAAGAATTTGTAATCACATTTAAAAAATCACAAACAGAAATACAAAATAACATTTTATTGCTTTTTTGCAATTCTTGTGATTACATCAGAAGTTTAACTTCATTTAAAAGCATTAAAAAGAATAAAATGATTTCATAGGCATGCTCTCAAAGAACAAATTATATGCATTTATGATGACGGTTTTGAAAGGATAAACCATTTTTCATTAACTACACCAACACTGAAATAGGAATTAACAAAACTTTCGCAATGATAGGAATAATGATCTAAATTTTATTAATATTAATAAATGGCATTGAGTTTTGATGATTTTTTTATTTTATTTATGATATATTAGAATTATAAAAAATAAAATATTATCTTATTCATGCTATTAAAGCACAAATTATATGCACATATTAGGCAGGGTTTGAAAGCATAAACTATTTTTAATAGCCACACGAACAACTAGATAAAAATTATTAAAATTTTCTTCATAAAAATGAATGGGGTTTAATTAAAAAAATAACTTTAATAATAATAAATAAATTTAAATTTATAAATTTGTTTTTTAGAAATGGATAAAAAGTAATTTTTCAATAGAAACTGCTATATAATCCTAAATTAAATGATTTTCTTATATTTCAGTCTCAGTTATAAATTCAAATAAAGCATACATAAAAAAATAATCACAAAATTAAATCAAATTTAATTTTTTGACTACATTTAATTAACTATTATATATGCTTTAGCTAAAAGATATTTGAGATTAATTATTTTAGTAACTAAACACCGAATTATTCAAGTTTAATTGAAAAAAGTGAAAATTCTAAGTATTGCAGCTAATTATTATTGACCCATGTAGGTTTAAATGCTACAGTGTCTCTATGTTTGCATCATATGAATCATTATTAAAGATGATTCATGAGAAACCAATTCATCAACATTCTCTACAAAGTTTGACTCGAGCTTGAGTTGATCGATTGCAGTTTTAGTTTTGAATTTATGATGTAAACTTGGAAAACATTTTAAATCTTATTTTGGAACGAAACAAGATTTGATTTCTTTAATCTGATATAATTATTTTACAAATTTATGCAAGAAATATATTTTATTGTATTGAACGATCAGTTTCTTAAAACAAAATAATTTGTTTTTATAAATGATGGCCTTAGCACTTAAAAAAACCTTTTATTAACATTACAAAAGTAAGATATTTCTTGATATATACAATTTTATTTTGACACGCACACACGCAAATATATATATATAATATTTTAAAATCTAATTTCAATCATAATTAATATCCAAATTTTTATCTTAAATTAGCCTATGTTAACTTCATTCTAAAAATGTTCTTTCATTTCCTGATCCAATTCCACCTTTTTTATTTAATTAATGTTAAACGAGCTTTAGAATACTGATGACTTCAGCATTTTCTCACGCTCCAAATGAAGGGATAAAATTCCCTAATGCTTACAACATTCCTTTGAAGATACCTAAGATTCCCTTTCTTAAGCCGAAACACGTAAAAGAAATCTCTATCAAAATCACTGAAGGGACAAGTTTCCTTCTGTTTTACTCTTGTGATGATGTTTACTCTTAGGATACAGATAAAATTAGATAAAATTTCAAAAGTTTCAACAAAAAAAAATTATTTGTTTGCGTAAATCAGAAATGTTTTTTATGTCCCACATTCCCTTTGCGAAATGTCATTAAGTCTTTCTTCCATATCTTATGAATCCTTTGCTTTTATATATAATGGGAATATTTACAATGAATATTAGCATTTTTCTCATTGTTAATTTACATTTAAAGAGATAAAAGAAAACTTTAAAAATACTTTAATTTCAACAAATCAGCTTTAATTTACCCCTAATTTTTAGTTTTCAAAATTGCTCACATTAAAAAAAAAGCTAAAGGAATTCTTTAAGAAATAAAAAAAACTAACATGTGAGTATAAGAGACATTCAAAAAATCAAAGGGAAATCTGGGTTTACTTTCTTCTATACTTGTAATAAAAATGTGTGTGTGTGTGTCAGTGTTCTACAGGTCCAACCTTTAAACCAGAACCTCCAGAAACAAAATTTGGCCCATATATATCTTGGAAGGTATACATTCCTTATGGAAACGTGTACTTCAAAGCTTTGTCTTTTTAATGATATCGACTTAATAATCGTACGTTATTTTCTTAAGTTTCGGCAATTTTTAAAAATAATTTTCATAATTTTAAACAACAGATTACATTGCTGTCCTGAAATTCAAACCGTTTTCAACATTTCATCAAATATTTAATCACGTGATTTTCTTTCACTGGTAAAAGTAAAAGAAAGTTGCAATGACATTAAATTTAGAAGATAGATGAACCGCACATTTAAGTTTTTAATAGTGCTATGGTGACTTTTATTTGAATTAATATGCATTTTGGTGACCTAAAATACAATTATCAATTTTATTTGGTTGCATAAATAAAATTTAAATTAATAAAATTTGAATTAAAATTAAATAAATAAAAATTAAATTAAAATTTATGTTAAAAAATTTATGATACGAATGAAATAATTTTTTTTTTGTATATTAACTAGAAAGACCAATAAAAGTAACAATATTTCTCCTTTTTTTATCAGACTAAGTCAATATCTATTATTTTTATTAACAAACTTTAGTGTTTGGCTTTTATTTTTTTACGATAATTTCTTACTTTGACGATTCTTCAGAAATTAATAATTATATACTTGTTTAATAATTATATACTATCTAATCCAAAAAATTCACCACAGAATCAATATTTACCCTAATAATACAGGTTTTCCGCAAAATAAGAATACTTTTGTTGTTTCGAAATTCAAATTTTTCGGATTTGAAGTCAAAATATATGCATAATCGGTGTTGTAGTTTACCGAAATAATTTCGTAGGCAAATAGCATTTACTCCTTTCATATACTTGTTGAAATACATGCTTTTGATATATCAAAAATATAATCATTAATTATACAGTGTGTGTAAAATTATATTTAGAAACTCTTCGCAATCAAAATTTATATTGACTTGTTAAAAAATCATGGAATTAAATAATATTGGATCAACTTTATAATTTACATAACCCTACTGTTTTGCACAAATAATAAAATAATATCTTTTAAAAAATCTTTATTTAATTTCTTAAAATTACCTTAATTTTAGGCATATACAATTATTAGCCAATATTAATAATATGATTATAATAATTAAAAAACGCGAATAAAAAAATTCGAAACATCAAATTAAAGAATACATTTAAATACCTAATTTAAGCCATTTAAAAATAAAACATTTTGAAATTATTTCACCTGAATATCATAGAAGAATATTTTTCCTTCCTTTCATATATATTTAGCTAATTGTTCATATTAGATTTTAATTATCTGAAAACTAAACAATTAATTATAGAAAATACACTTTATGCAAGTTTTTATTGTACCAATAAGAGAAACAGGGTCATAAAATAATTGCTTAACTACTGAAAAAATCTAAAAAAATTATTTAAAATGTTTCAGCAATTTCGTTCTTTTACTCTCCCAAATTTATGATAAAATTTTAGAGAATTTAGAAGTATAAAAGTAAAAGAACAGAATTTAAGAAAGTTTAAAAAAAATACTTAAACTGAAATGATTTTGATTTAAAACTTTTTTAATCATCTTGTGTCTAAAGATCTTTTAATAAATATTAATTAAATTATTGTAATAATTAACAAAGACGAATGTAATGAATTTTAACCATTTATAAACTTTCGATTTTCAGATACATTTAAATAATTTAAACCATTTTAAACTAAAATATCTAAAAATTATTCAGCTAAATATTATAGAAAAGAATTTTTTCCCCTCTTTCGTATCCCTCTAACCAGTCGTTTATTTTAGATTTTAATTATCTGAAAACAAAACAATTAAATATATAAAGGACATTTTATTGAAGTTTTTATCATGCCAATAAAAGAAGCGATGTTGCAAAAAAATTATTTAGCTGCTCAATAATTATACAAAAATTTCTTAAGAAATTTAAGCAGTTTCACTATTGAAAGATATCTGTATTGTTTTTTATGCTTAATTTTTCTATGTAACAAGAATTAGTGATCTTTGGTTTCAAATTAATTTCCTCTGTTCTTTATTCTCTGAAGTCACACTAAAAGGACTTTTTTTTTGTATGTTTATTCACATTTTCAAAGAAATATAGACACGCAAGTTTCAAACTTAAATATTTAATTTTATACAAAAATTATACGGAAGGGTTTTTAAAACTGCATAATCAGTTCTATAGATATAAATAAGTAAATATATCATTTTGAATTATTTTTTTGCAGGTATCTTTAGCTTTATGACATGAAATATTTTTCTTATCCCAGACTATTATGCATGAACTCCACTCCGAAACACAATTTTTTCTGCTAGTGATGATGCCCATGATGGTGGTGATGACCATGATGATGTCCATGGTGATGATGATGCCCATGGTGATGACCATGATGATGATGGTGACCATGATGGTGATGATGTCCATGATGGTGGTGGTGGTGATGTCCATGGTGATGGTGATGTCCATGGTGGTGGTGATGACCATGGTGATGATGATGGCCATGGTGGTGATGATGGCCATGATGATGACCATGGTGGTGGTGATGGCGTGCCTCTACAGCATCAGAGACTTCACAGTTAGCATAAGTGCAAAGCAGCGCGACGCAGATGGCAACGAAGAAAAGAATGGAGAACCTCTGTAAAAGCAAATGTTTATTTTAGTTCTCATTCATAAATATTTCTTATAAAGTGTTTGTATTCAAAAGTTTCTCAAGATTTTTAATTTATTCCGTAATAACAAAGTGAATACTACGGATGTATTAAAGATACTATACTGGAGCTCCAATATAATAATTTTTAAAACAATATTATAGTAAAACGAACAGTGTAGTATTATGTAGTTTAATTAACTTTTTTCAGATGTAAATTATTTTCAATTCGAGTATAATTTTTGCTGCAAATTTGTCAGAAAATAATTAATTCTCCTCTGTATGACTTAAATTTATGATAAGGTTTTTAAAAATTCAGAAGCATGAAAATTAAGTAACAAATTATAAATATTTAAAGTATTCTGAAAAACTTTTGTCTTCTGCCATGTAATATCAGACATTTGATAAAAATTAGTTATATAATAAAAATTCTCAAATAATATATGGCATAACCACGCGGGTCAATTAAATATTTCTATAGTAAATAAGATAATTCAGGATAATTATAACTTTGTATCTGACCAGTAAAGAAATCTCCTATCGTTATAAAATATGATTTCTAGAGTTGCAAATAATCTACTTCTAAAAATTCTTTCCTAGAAGGATTCATTTTAAATAGCCAAGTATCAAAATTTACGGAAATATTTCTTATAATTTCAGTGGAAGAAATAAGAACAGATAAAACTCTTTTCCAAGCATATGGCCATTAAAATGTGTTACATGACAGAAGCCATTATTTATAGCTAGAAAATATTATAGCAGATTAAATAAAATAATTTTATAGCAGAAAATCGATTTAAAATAAAAGAATCTCCTGTTATATATATTTTTCTGAAAGCATTCCAAAACCATTGAGACAAAAGCTGCAAAACGATAAATATCACAAAAGTCTATTGCCTTACCATTTTTAATGTAGTACAAAAGACTGTTTGGATTACTAACAACTGCTTATGGTTGCTTTCGAACCTTTGATGCTAATGTTTGGGTTAGTTGCCTATTTATATTGCTTTCTGAGATCTAGTTTCAAATATATCACAGTTCTGATAAAAAAGGATATATCATATAACGGTTCATTGCTTTTTAAATATCAAGTTCACGACATGTCACACAATAAATCAACGGTTCCTTAATAATTGTGGCCATCTTTCTGCAAGGAATAAAAAAACGGATTGCATCATTGTATAACATTCACTCAAGCATAAACTCTTCATTTCTCTCTGTTTCTTTTTCTCCTTTTACTTTCACTAAGAAATCAAAGTGCTTTGATTCTAATCAGAAAAGAGTTTTTTCTCCCGAAAAAAAAAAACTAAATTTGTCTTTGATAAAATCGGGTACATTTCAATTTGATGAATAATCCATTTCAGTGCACTTTTATTTTAAATTCTGTAAACTTTTTATTTCTTAAACTTTTAGTTTGAGTTCTGTATTAATTACTAAATTTAATACATATGAAAAATTCTGAGCTTTTAAATCATGAATAAAAAGTGATTTTGAAGATACAATTTAATCATAGGATAAATTAAAAGTATTCATTTGCTTTTAACATTATATTAAAAAAGAGAATACATGAAATTCTGAAGGAAAGATTTAGATTAATTCACATTGATAACCCTATACCAATTCTGAGAGCTTTGAAGATTTAGACGAATTTGTTCCAATACCTGAATTAGAATTTGGATAAATATCTATACTAACAATAGAGATGAAAGTGTGTGTGCATGTGTGTGTGTGTGTGTGTGAATCTTAAAACCGTTCACATTGCTGCTAGGAATATTTCATAAACATTTTTTCATTGTTGTGATCAGGGTATGAAGGTCAGTTTATATTTTCATCTTGAGTAAGTTTCAGTACGAGGCATGCTTTTAATAATTTTTTTTAATATTTTGTTGTACACAAAATTTAGGTTTAAGGTTCAAAATCAAGCAACGGTGAAAAAATATGAAAGTTCCTCTTTTTTAATACTGTTACTTTTTCTTATCATATATATTTGATGTATAATGATTTAGATAGGAAATTAGAGAAATGCAAAACACAAAGAACAGGATGGTGTAAGACTTTGAAAATAATGTAAGTTATTTGTTCATCAAAGTTTGAATTTAAAAAATATTTTGCAGAGAAAATAATTGAAATTTTTAGCAACCTCTAATCTCAGAGAGCCAAATGATCGCCAAAGGGGCTAATAATTAATAAATTATTTCTATACGCCCTTTCATTGTCTCTTTGCGCAAACTTTATGACTTTTACTTTCTCAATTTGTTCTTGGTAAGGTTTACAAGCTTCATAAAAATATTGGATCAGCAATTCCTTATAAAGAACATCTCAAATTACGAATACTCCCTGTTTCAAACTTATAAAAATATCTAACCACTAATTCGATCATCTTTTTCTATGATACCCACAAATTTTCAGGAATAATCTATTAAGGACTAATCTATTTAAATTTTTAAACATTTTATTCCACATCCTTTTAGTCTTTAATGACATGAGGAAACTTAGAAAAAGGTATATTATATTCTCTTCAGCAGCCTGATACATTTATTAGGATTATTAAATTTTTAAAAAACGAAAATATGAAACTAAATCAAGCCTATTTATAAAAGAAACTGCACTGTTTTAAAATGCTATTTAAAGATAAATATCTGCGTTCGCATATTAAAAGACTCTTAAAACTAAAAATAAAAATGAAAATATATGAAATAAAGAAAGTCTAAGGTTACCGGCAAATGCGGGCGAATGACAGATATAGTAAAATAGGCTTAGTATTTTAGCAGTGTAAAAAAGGAGATATTATAATTTGTGCTTAAATTAAATTTTAAAAAATTGGTTGAAATTCAATTATATTGTTGTTGGGAAATAAAATTTATATCACTTAAAAAGCAATTTTTAAAAAAATATTTTGATGACGTAAAATTATTCTTATACAGTGATTTCTACAAATGTTATAGCTAAAAAATCTATAATGTTATAAAACTTATCTCACCTCCCTTTAAGAAGGACGTAGAAACTTTTAAATCGTGAAGTTAATACTTTTAGATGGTAAGAAACACGTGTGTCATATTTTGTTTGAATCCGCAAAGGAATGTGTAATTCTACATTATTCAAACAAACGAATATTCAATTATATATATATATATATATATATAAACTTAAATATATAAATATATATATATATATATATATATACATATAAATATATATATACATATAAATATATATATATATATATATATATAATCAAAGAATACAAACATTATGAAATTTCAATTTAAAAAATTATTTCTGCATCAAACTAAAAAAACTAAAAAAGATACAAATTTATTTAGAGAGCACTAATGCTGCTACTACCAAAAACGAATATATATATTTTGGACGAAAGTCAGACCCCTCACAGAAAAAATCTCTGGTTTGAATCCGTGCCTGAGGGTGACCTTTGAGAAAGTCTTCAGGCCGGATTCATCATTTCTTTTCTTTTTTTATTCTTTTTGCTTAGCATAATATTTTTACTAATTTGGTTATATATAGAGAGAGAGGGGGAATATTTTATTAGAGTATATGAACACTTATACCTGAGTTATTCTTTTGTCCTAAAAAATCATTCGAAATCACTTGAAAAAAAAAGGAATACGCATTAATATTTTAAATGAAACTTTCATAAGCCAAGACTTGACCTATTTTCAAGCACTGCTCATATCGTCTTTATCAATATTCATTTATTACTGCACACTACAATAATTCTAGCCAATATCTTTTTGCTATAATGTTTTAAAAGTGGAAATTTCCAAAACATAAAGGAATTTGTTCATTGAATCTCTCATAAACTGTTTAAAAAACTGTTAACATAAATTGTTTCAATTCTACTCACGAATTCTTTTTCTTTTAAAAGAATAAAATGAACGATTATAAGGATTTTATTAATGAAAAGAGAAGTTAAATTCATGAATTTTTTTGCGTTAGTTTTAGAAATTTGGTTGAAACCTGCACACATAAAAAAAAATAAAGAAATTATTAGTTTTAACTAAAAATTTCATTTGATGTTTATTTGATAGTATGGTATGCCAACATAATTTTGTGTATAAGATAAAGAATTATTTAACATTTTTTGGTACACAATTGAACGAAGTTTGTATACTTTATGTTAATGAAATATCAGAATAAGAATAAATGATTTGCTCTATAAAAATAAAACCAAAAATTTTGAAATAAAAGAATTTTTATACATATCTCGGATAGTTAATCCTACTGAAATAGTTTGAAGAAATCTCAAAGCATCCTATTAAGTTGGTTATTCTGTTTACGAAAGAAAAAATACGTAAATTTGTTTCAAATTATTTAAATTAAAAAAATTCCTTTCGTTTTATTGTGAGATATTTTCTGAAGTTTTATTTATTTATATTTTTTATTTCCTCATTTAATTTCCTCATCTAGCTTCGACTAGTATAAGGATTTCCTAAAATAGGGAAGTTAAGCGAATCATTATTCTCGTTACTCAACAACTAATACAAATTATTATCTTTAAAACTGAAATCATATGCTAACTGTACTTAAATTAGTTATGTATTAAAGTATGCTTTTTCTCTGTTCAAGTATCTTCAGTTTCTAAGTATGAAATTAATATGCATTCCAATTCAAATATTAGTGATATTTTGAAGTAACTTCAAATAAATAAAGATATGTAAAGGCGCATATTTGATAATACTATACTTGCTGCATTAGAAAATCTATTCAAATTTAAAAAGCAGAGAATTCTTTCCTTGGAAATTTTTCATATTGTCTCATCATGAATTTTTTTCATTTTTGCGTGTTTAAATTTCTGCAAAATAAAGTTAAAAAATAACATGATTAAGCATTTGGTCAGTTAAAAACTTTGAAAGCAATTTTGATATTGCTGATAGAAAATTTTTGAAAGAATCTATTTTTAAATTTTGTCCGCATTTTGTAATAAACAATGACACATGCGTCTGAAACTTAAATGATTTATTTTAAAAGCATATACAGAGAAAGACTTTTAGAAATATTATAAACATTCCAAAAGGTATTTAATGTTTTTCAAAAACAATAAATAATTAAAAATATTTAAAATTTTCTCAGTCAGTTTCATTATAATTCAGTAAATATTTTCCTTTCCCCAGTAAATTTCTCCTTTATTAATGGTGATGCCCATGATGATGTCCATGGTGGTGGTGATGACCATGATGATGTCCATGATGATGATGATGACCATGGTGGTGATGGTGGCCGTGATGATGATGATGGCCATGGTGGTGGTGGTGGTGATGCCCATGATGATGGTGATGGCCATGGTGATGATGATGCCCATGATGGTGGTGATGGCCATGATGATGATGATGCCCATGATGGTGACCGTGATGATGGCCATGGTGATGATGATGGCGCGCCTCTACAGCGTCAGAGAGCTCGCAGTTGGCATATGTGCAAAGCAGTACGACGCAGATGGTGACGAAGAGGAATACAGAGAGTCTCTGAAAGTGAAGCCATGTATAACGTTAAGTTATTCACTAAAATACTTTTAAAGAAGTTTTTTTCATAAATTTCACAATTTATTTCTTTTTAATTAGTTTTATTTGAAAGCATCATTCTAATTAAATCTCATATTCTCAGATATAAATTGACTTCATTTCTAACACAATAACTAAAATAAATTAATCATAATAATTCGAATATGCAATACTTAATCGAGTTAAATTCTTTCATAAAATTTTTTTTAAAAGGAAAAAATCATCTTGAAATAGATATTTTTATTCTTTTTTTTTGTTATTGTTGTTAAATAATAAAATATTTAACAGAAATTCTGCATTTTTGGAAAAAATATTTATTGGTTACACCAAACAGCCACACTAATTTAATATTCAGCAATAAATATATAATAGTATACAATCATCTGCGTTGTTTATCATAAATTAATCTTGCAAGATAGACAAAATTTGAGCTGAATGCTAATTATTGTTATTTTAAATGATCATTTTTAATAATATATTGTAACTTTTATGTGTAAAATTACATCTCAGAAATAATATTTATTACAATTCATTTAATGAAATAAAATTATATGTTTATTTTTCATATTATAACTATGTTTTTTTTTAATTTCATTGATTAATTATTTATATAATTTTATTTTTGCATATTTATAAAATTAAGTCAGAGAATATATAAGATTGCTGAAATTACTACCTGTGTATTTTTGTGGGCGAACTTCAAATTCTTTAACAATAAATATGGAGCAACTGAAAAAATTAAAACTGAACGACCCTTTTTTTGAAAAACCTTTTTGGTAGAAAAAATTAAAGAGATCAAGACTCTAAATATCAATAAACAGAAGAGAAATTTCTAACATGTAAACTAAAATATTCAAAGATAGTAATAAAAACTAGAACGTAAGATTTTATAATAAACATCTTGAAATGAATACATAGTGTTAAAGTCAATTTAGTTGAAAACCATAGCGAAAATTTGCTAAACATTTTGAAACAAAACTATGCGACTGCCTTACCATTTTGAATATATGTCTCTTCAGTTACTAACACCACTGACTACGATTGCGCCTTTGATGTAATATGGGAATTGTTTACTTATTTATACTTTAATTCAAAACCTAGTTTTAAATATGATAATTTTATTTTTTTTAAATAAATCCATATGCCATTGTTAATTCCTATTTTTTTTAACTATCAAGTTCAGAAAAATGAAAGTAAAATGAACTGTTACTTAATAAATACGAATATCTTTCAGCAAGAAATAAAAGGTGATTGAATCGTTATTATGCTTATTGAAGCATAACGTCCACTTTTTTCTGCTACTTTCATTTGAATTCATATTTTCTTTATTTTAATCAACCGATCTATATTTCTTTCAAATAATTCGTAAATCTAATTTTGATCGAATAAGTCAAACACAATTTGATTTTAAATTTCGGCTATTCTATTTTTTTTTTAAATTTCAAGAAGTTTTATAAAAATTATTAAAGAATTTTTATTATAAGTACTTAAAAAATTGACTAGCAACTCCGCAACAGTTTTTATATTCACAATTAATAATTTAAAATGTTTAATCAATATAAATAAAACTGAAACGCCATTTTTTATCTTTGTTTATATAGAAATTCAAACTACAGAATATATTTCACCCGTTTTTTTTTTTTACAAATAATTTTAAGCAAAACTTTTAGTGAAAATTTTGTGACAGTTAATTATAGGGTTAACTTTTATTATTTAAAATATATGCTTCTGTTGTACATGCATTCAAATATTGGCCAGTAAACAATAGGACCCAAAATTTATTAAATGAATTAGAATTTCAAATATAGCTAAAATGGGTGAAAAATAGATATTTAATTCAGATTTAGCTTGCTTGTTTGAGATTTCTTATTTCTTCAAAACTGATTCAAAACTTCATTATTTTTAATTGTAAATCTGAATAGATTAGATAGAAATCGAATTTTGCTAGTTAAAAAAAATGGCTATCTGCAATTCCTTATAGTACATATTTAATACATGCATATTCAAGTATCCATTCGCAAATTTTTATTACATTTTGTATCATTCTTGAAAAGTTATTGATAAGTTATAGGAAAAATTAGCTGTTAGGGAATTTTATAAATCAATTTTAAAAATATGATTTTCAGAGAAAAATTGCAGTAATTTTCGTATAATTTTTTGTGAAAATATATTGGTGCGAAATACCTTCTTATTTCAATATAATGTCACGTAGAACTATAGTATAGAACTCACTGACACACACAAGAGGTAGAGATAAACCAATTTATTAACTGAACTCAGAACACAGTAACTGACAAATCTTCTGATTTTATACAAGCAGAGAAAGTTCCAGAATACTCTTCTGGAGACAGTAAGAAAAGTCCAGAACAATTGTCTGGTAAACTAAAGAAATGTCCAGTATCTTCTGGAACATGAAATAAAGGAAAACATAAAATCAATGAATTAAGTATTTACATATACTATTAATCGCATTGTCTCTAGCGGGATTCGAACCCATGTCTCTTGATCATGAGACCCGTGCCATGACCATTCGGCCATGGAGATTCGGCTTCTTTCTTCAATGCGGCAATAAAATAGATTTGGAGATAGTAGAAACTTTTTTTGTATTATAATTTTTATATAAAATAATAGTAACGCTTTATCGTTACATTTTAAATTTTTTAAAAACCATTTGTTTACAGGTGCTCTGGGATTCTATCAGGTTCTACTTTTAAATATATTTTTATTTTCGCGCATTAAATGCTTACATCACATAGTTTTCAACCTCTGACTTAATATACAAAAAAAAGTTGTTAAATGTTTATTACATTATTAGAATTTTTTTACGTTTTGCCACGATACTGAAATATAATTACGGTTTAAATGCTGTTATTTTGTCAATTAAGTAAACAGTTGATTTTGCATTAGTATAAAACTCAAAAATTCCATCTTCAACTCCTCTGAGAATATCTAATAATAAGAACATAAAATGCTTGAAAATTATAAGTTAAATGAAAGTTTTTTTTTAAAATGAGATTACAAAATACTGTTTTAGCTTTCGAAAATAAAAGACCTAAAAATAGATTATAAATATTATTAATTAACTCTTAAAAATTAGATTTTTCAGAATTTTTTATGAATTCTACAATTATGAGTACGTAAGCGAGTATATGTGCATGCATATGTTCCTTAAGATCTTACGAAAGTTTAATATAACATTAAATTCTGTGCCAAAAATATTATTTGCTTTAACTCACATGTATGTACTCATTCTATATTTATAGCATCAAAGTTCGTTCATTACTTTGAAATTTATTTTGATGCAAATAGCAGATATAAAATACAAATATTATGCTCCATGATAATTAATCATTTCAAAGTTAATCATAATTTATTTAAAACCTTTCACCGTTTAAGCTTTACAATAAATTTTTAAAATATCTTAAACTAATTTACTTTGATGTAATTAGCAAATATAAAACACAAATATTATGCTCCATGATAATTATTCATTTCAAAGTTAATCATAATTTATTTAAAACTTTTCAGTGTTTAAGCTTTTCAATAAATTTTAAAAATATCTTAAGCTAATCGTCTTATTAAAGGCAACTGTATTTCTTATTAAAGGTAATTGTATTATTTCTAATCATATATTAAATCGTTGCAAAATTTTCGACATTTTTTGAAGATATTGAATCATTCTCAAATCCGAGCATCTATTCAATAAAAATATTAGTCAGAAAACTTTCCTGACATTATAGTTTTTACCTTGCCAATGGATGCAACGTCTTTGAACTCTATAGTGTTTGAAAAAAACTCTTTATGGAAATGTTTCCAGAAATATATATTTATACAAATGTAATTTGTTTATGTGAATGCCATTGGAATAATATAATAAATAATAAACATAAAATCGTCACTAGGAATGTAAACTTAATCAAATTAATATAATATAATAAAATTTAAATTGTATTGAAGAGGCACTTCTTTAAAAAAATTTAGTTCTGGGTTATTTTTAGATTTAAAAAAAAATCAGCTATCTTCTTCACAGTATGTCTCAATTTCTCAACGCTTTGACTGAATGAAGAAACGAATTCAACTATGATATATGATAATAAAATGAATTCGATTGCAGGTTAACACATAACTATGATTGCTTTTGTAAAAAATCTGATTAATAAATCAGCGTTGTTTACCTTCCTACATCTCTATAGAAAACAACCAAATACTAGTAGCAGAAAAAATGGTAAAGATCGGTCTTCCAGTTACGTCCACTTTTTCTCTCTTCACAAAATTCTCGTTTCTTGAGAAGCAAATCCTTCGTTTCCCTGCATCAACTTCTAACTGAAGTAGACGAAATGAAATGTTCATGTTTTGTCTCCTAGATGATTATATGGTCATTAGATTATGGTTACAAAGTGGTTATGGTCACGACTTCAAAAAGAAATGGTAAAAGATTTGGTGTTGCAGAAAAGACTATCTTCATTTTCCTTGTGTGTGTGTGTGTGTGTGTGCTTCCTCACATAGCTTGATTTTTCTCGATTAGCATTCAACTCCGTTTTATAAAGGCATATTGTATTTATATATAAATTTATAGATACAAATTTGAAAATATCGTCTAAATATCATGCCAAATACGAATATGACATATGAAATGGTCAGTAATTGCATTTGGTCTTATAATTTGGATTCGCTCGTATCTTCTTCGTGAGTATGGAGCGATTCTCAGTGAACAAATTTTTATGTCACAATAGTCGTCTTCATATTATTTTTTGTAGCATAATAATATTTATAGTCTGGCATATTAGTTGTAAATTATGAAATGACGAAAAAAAATCGCTTAGAACGCTTCACAAGGCATATCGTCGTTCCTAGATTGATCAAATTTGATACTTCTTAGATGTATCTAATAGATGCTTAATAAGGAAGGTTTTATTCAAAATTTTAGCCGGATTTTTAATAAAATTTTTATTTTATTTTTTTCAAAAATTCGGAAAATATTATTACACAAAAATTATTTTATGCCTCATAATTGCTCAACATTTAATTAAGAATAAATTTTTAAATTAAAATAAAAATGCAAGAATCACGAATCATCGTCATATAAAATATTTCACTCTAAAGTTTCGAATCTCTTTCAGTTTTTCTCCAAGATATTTAATAATTTCATCGTTTTTTTTAATAAATGGGTTAATTATCATGGAACTATTTGGAATGCATTTCGAGCAATTATAATTATTTTGGAAAACTGCGTATTTAAGTGTTTAATGATAATCAAATGCAAAAGATAATTTTGCAAGATATTTTGGTTAGAATTTTAAAAAATAATGATGGATGTTTGAAACGGATTTTTTGGTAGGCTTAAAAAAATACTTTTTCACAATTTTTGAGCATCACAATTCTAAAATTACTAATAAATTTCACTTTATGCATCAAGAATTTTTGTTTCTTAACAGCCATGAAACTTCAAAGAAACTTTAATTCGTATAATAAATTTTTGAAAGAAACATTTTACTGGAAAAAAGCATTTAAATATTATTTTATTTTACTAAGCATTATTTAAACAAATATTCGTCCTTTATAAATAAAAAAAAGAAAATTTTCTATTCACTGTAATTGTAAAGCCTTTTGATCATATTAAAATGATTTTCATCATTTTTAAAATGTCCTTGCGAACACTTTTGAGCCATGTGTATAGAAAATGTTGAAGGATCTCGGTTCTAAATTATTTTATGTAGTTTCTAAAATAAAATTTTATATATTAACACTAAATTTCTTTAAAATTTCTTATCTTATTTCTTTTTAACTTCCTTATTGTAAATTCAACTTAATTTCAACTTCGTATCATCTTCTTTTGGCAACACTTTGGTGACCATATGTTAAGCCTAATTTTCCACTAAAGCTTCCTATCGAATTACGCTTTTACTTGATTTTGGCTATGCTTTTTACATACTTATCTTCATAATTTGTATTTAAACATAACTAATATAGAGAATATTGTAGATAGCACCATCACAATCCATACAGGGATTTTCTATTTGTTTTAGATGAAATTCCAAACATAAATAAAATCGGAAAATAGTCAATAGTCAGTCAAAAGTCAAAGAACCTAACAGATAAATTCTAAAGCATTATTTCTTGGGAACAACAGATTCTCTCGACTCTCATAGGAAAGCTTAAGAAGTAGAAAGAGTTCTGAGAAAGAAACTGGAACCAACTCTTGTTAAGACTGAAACATGCATATCATTGAGTTCTCCGAAACATACACATATAAAAAGGTTTGTTATTAAAAATCGTGTCTTTTCGGTGATTGATTTTAACTAAGTTAAAAATAGACATTCGTATTATAAACAAGGATGAAATATTGTTAGAGTTGGTCAGAGACACTGAAATCGGAGAAAATGAATGAAGAAATTCTAAACTATGATATACTAAAAGATGATCTAGAAATGTAAAAAAAAACATACGGAAACGTCAAAAAGCAGGAATCTATGAGATAAAAGAAAGAATAAATGTAAAGAATTCTATTAATAAGTTTCAAGATTAGCACGATGTTTGAAGTGAAAACAGGATAAAATATGATATTTAATGAAATATAGCAGCGATATTAACTAGATTACTTTCAAGAACCCTTGCTGCTTTCTACAGATCACCGATAGATAAATATGTGATAGTAACGAATGAAAATAATGTGACTAAGCCTTTAAGTGTTATAGATTCGTGTATTTATCCAAAAACTAAGAATTTTTTGTTGTTGATTTGCTATTTATCATTATGAATGCACATAATACACAATTACAAATGCACAAAAAGAAGAAAGGCAAGAAAAAGATAATGCTGCGGATATTGACAATTTAGGATAATTGAGAATCTTAATAAATGATAAAATGTTGCTATTTGTAATTTTAAGACAGTTGAAAATCTTAATAAATAAAAAAGATTGGTGGTAATTGGAGAAAGTCAATAAAACTTGAAATCAAATTTTAAGGGATTTCACATCTGG
>JAPMOR010045543.1:153170-176903 GCA_026543865.1 Argiope aurantia | reverse complement strand
CATTTTCTGAACTTTTTAATATTTCATTATTTTTCAACAAATTTGTAGTAGACTCATATTTATCTTATGCCATATAATTAGGAGAAATTATGATTATGTTGAAAATTGTAGAAATAATGGAAAATAATTAGATAATATAATTTATTAGATAATATATAGATAATTTCTAAAACACTTTATTCAACATTTCATGATAAATTTATTTCCATATAAATCTTAGTAATTTACTTGCGATCTTTGGAATTAGTTATAATTGCTTTATTTATTACCAAAAATTACCTGATATTTAAAAATCATAGATTTTAGTATTATCTAGTATTTCTTAAATTCGTGCTCTTTGAATTCAATTAAAAGTATTCACTTTTGAAACTTTTCCCTTATTAAGAATATGATAAAACTGTCCAAATGCATAAAATCAGACAAATTATTTTTTAAATACATATCAGCGAATGAAACTTATTTAAAAATTCCTGCAAAAAGTCTCATATAATGGCTTTGAAAAATGTACTTAAAAGCATGATAGATGGGATTAAAAAATGTAAAACTGTAAATTCCTATTGTTAATATAGCAATACAATTGTTTGAAACTACCTTACCATCTTTAATATAATACAAGTGATCGTTGAATAGCTAACAAACTGATGCTGCTATGCTTTTGGTACAATGATTTAAATTTCTGGCCTTTTTATACTGCATCTCAAGATCTGATTTTTAATGTGCTGAAAAAAGATTTGTGTTGAAAAACGTTACTGATCCATTGCTTTTATAATAATCAGGTCCACGACAAAATAAGCAAAATTTCCCCAATAATTATTTAATGTAGACATTTTTTTGACTTTTTTTTTATTTATCTCTGCCAGGCTTATTGAAGCATGACATACAATTTCTATTTTCTTAACTTTCTTTTCTTTTTTTTTTTTATTTTAACACCCATTGTTTAAGTTTTTCAGCAGTAGAGCATAGCTCTTTTATTCAATGAAGAAATGTAATTTGTTTTTTGTCTGATAAGATCATACAAATTTCAACTGCAAACAGAGATTACACATTCTTTTAATGATTTTATGATAATGGCTTAAAATCTTAAGACTTTTTTTAATATCGTTTCCATCTTTAACCTTTCAAACGCAAGCTGTTTTAATTACTATTTATATGCAATGCTTTAGAACAGGTCTAAATACTTTTGTAACGATATAGATTAACACTAAGTTGCAATAATATTATATAATTCAATATTATAATAATATAATAATCTTTGAATCCAACCTTTATAATCACGTAGAGGACAAAATTATATAAATTAACTGAGACGTAGTTTCTATTTTCCTAATGCTGAAAAATTGCCTCTTCTTTTTTACCATCAGTCGGTTTAAAAAGTTTTATTCGTCATTCTGTCACATTATTCATTTTTGAATTTTAAAAACTAATCAATAAAAATATTTTATATGCTTCAACATTTGAGGCAGAAATAAAATATACAAAAATTTGATAAAATGAAGTTTTAAAAAATTTACTGAGTTTTAAATATTGAAAATTATAAAGTATTTAAACTATTCAGAAAGTTTTAAATTAATTTCGTTAATTAATTCATTTTATAATTCTCTTCTGTTTAATATTTTTTTTCTTTATATAATTCAAGTTTCTCCTTCAGATGGTATACAATATTCTCTTTAAAGTATATTTCAAGGGAAAAAATATTTAAAAGGACTAATGAGAAATTATTTAAACATTTTTACTATTCATTTCATTCCATTAATCATTTCTAAAATTATTTATTAAGATTAAACATTTAACTTAATATATTCCCTGAAATATTTGGCACTGCGGCAAACATGAACGATACATATATCGATTTCATTGTAAAGTAATTTATTTGCATTTTGAATATTGAAAAAGAAGTACAAATTTCTATCAATTAATAAAAATTAAAATTAGTTTCATAATTTTCTTTTTACTTGTGATTCATGTCCCTTTCATCAGAAATTAATATCATTCGTTCGAAGATATATTTCAAAGGAGACAGCACTTTTTAATTGTAGAATATTTTAAAATATTATATTCATAACAAAAATATACCTGAAAGGAAGTATTTGCAGTTAAAACTAAAGAACAGAACGAAACCGAATTTCACATAAACTATTGAAAGCATAAAGGTATGCATTTTTCAAAAAAAAATTGTATCAGAAATTGTCAGTATAATATCCTTCTACATAAGGAAAATCACTGCATTCACAATTCTGCAAATGAACCAAAAAACATTAACGTTCATCAGTAAGGATTATTTTTTGCGTATATTTTATATTGTTATTATATTTTGTAATAATTATTACAATATTACTGTATTCTGTATAAAATTTTGCATAATCAATTTTCCGTGCATTCAGTGCGACCCTTTTTCGATCCGATGCCATCTAAACCTCTAAACTGGTAAGTTTTGTTACTAAATATTGTTGTGAAACTCCTTTCTTAGTGCCCTTCAAAATTTTTATGTGAAATTTGATTGTTCAAAAATTTTAGCTGCAGACATTCCTCAACTGGTAAAGTTGTTTTATGTCATCCTATATATTGAAAAATCACACTAGGCAGTGTTTCTCTACACCTTAATGAAACCTTATTACATAAGACACCTACTGATTTGTCTAAAAAATAACAATCCTTAAGAATACGGAAATAAAATTATTCATAATTTTATGAATTATTTAACAGCTAAAGATAAATAAGCTAATAATGCGACTTTTGGCCATAATCTTGCTCGTCCATATTAGTGGTTTTTAGGCTATTAACACCTTAATATGGAGTGCAGCTTTTCAAGTTTCTTATTATAATTTGACAATACTGAACAACATCAATTTAATTGAAACAATCCATTATAAATAACACTGCACGTACAAATTAAAAAATGTATATTTTATGATATAAAGAGATGAGATAAAATCATATTTTGGGGTTAATATCTAAATAAAACAATTTTTTCATTTTAAATTTTAACATTAGCAAAAGCACGCTATTGAACCTTTTAATGAATGAATCTGAATTTTAGTTATAACATTAATAACATTGTTATAGAGTAAATATCTAGTTAAATTTAAATAATTTTATTTTTTTTAAAAAGAAAATAATTGTAGGGAAATTCGATTGTAAAGGCTAATTTTTGTGTTTATGATAGTTCAAAAATCATTTTTGAGCAATATTTGTTTAGGAAGATAGAAGCATCTATTTCTACAAACAAGTCATAATGATTTATCTACTTGGGGACGGTTAAGTTTTTTTCCGCGCTTGAATAAATCTTCTGTTTGACGTCTATTTTTAACATCTCGATTTCTTTTATCTCTTCTATCCTCTGACGAATGGAATTTTGGTTTTTCCTTGTCTCGATTGTAAGATTTCTTTAAATTACAACACGTATCAAGAAGGCACTGATGAGTTAGACTATCTTATATTGGAACACTGTAGAAATTTATATCTCATGAAAAGCATATTTTGCATATTCTTGAGTGTAAGAAGTTATTTGGCTGCAAATTTTTCAGAAGGCCGAATATAGGAGACTCAAAGGACTGTTTGGCGTTTAACTTGGAATTCACTTTCACAAGATCAATACCAAACATTATTGAGAAAGACTGACTCCCAGCATAGCTGACAACGCAAAATAGTATTTATCCACAAAAAACGAATGACGCCTAGACACCTTGTAGACCATAAAAGATAACTAATACAAGAGGGAGGCGTCAATGAGACGAGGAAATAACTGACACGTGAAAAAGCGTCATGAACGAACATGAGTCTCGTGCAGCATTGTCAGTTGGGCAATAAATTCAAATCAGTTATGCTTGCTAATACTGAATTATTAGTAAGATGTTTGTTTGCAAGTGTTTCTTTTGGAGATGTTTGATTACCTCTCGAATCATTGCAGGTTCTTACAAACTAGTATAAAAACGCTTTTAAAACTGAAGAAAATATTCAAAATTTTTGGTTAATTTTTTCGTGAATATTAAAAGATGTACAAGATTGGAAATATTCTCTAAGTAAAAAAAAAAAAAAAAACTTTTTTCGTATGTAACAGCAATTTTCACAACCTTACATTTTTTTCAAATATTTAGATACCTTGCGTAATAAGAAGATATTTTTCGATTTTTAATACTTTTCTTATTATTTAAGCATGCAGCAATCCCATATTTTCGCGCTATTGTAAATCGGAAAAGTAAATGTTACTTCACTTCTTTCTAATATGCCATCAACATAGCACTGGATAGTAACTGCCATAATTTTTCCTCCTAGTTATTCATTAATCTGAATACCGATTCCGCTGGCAACTTTGGATGTGCAATACTTCAGATGATAGCACATTTATAAGCCTCTCAAATTCTTCTCTTATGTTAATGTCAGTTGAGTGACAAAGGAAACTCTTTTCATTATACTGTTATGTGTATTTAAATTGGTCCAATGCCATCGTGATTATGATTTTAATTTTTAGACAAAACATCATGACCATGATTCCGTCAAATTGTCAAAAATTAAAGTAATGTCATTTTAATTCCCTTACATATGTTATTTTCATTGTGCATATAAAATCTCTAAAGATTATCAGTTCCATAACATCATAATGCTATAAAAACATAACAGTACAGTTCGTTTATCTTTTAAATTTCGTGTTTCGTTTCTTCACTTCCTTTTTTTTCCATTTCGTAAATTACTCAGATATTAAACAGAATTCTTCTTTAATGGTAAAAGAAAATCAAGCGATTAAATGTTGATCAAGCAATGAAAACGGATGGAATATCAAGAAAACTATATAAGCTACAACTGGAAATCTGGCAAAAAAATATTTTAGAAAAATTGCCAAAATTCAGCAAAAAATTATACTGTTTTCAAATTGGCATCATTAAAAAGGCAATTATTTAATTTTTGAAATAATGTAAAATCTATTTTTGGCCAATACTATCAAATTAATTTTTAATTGATTAAAAAATTGTCAAAATTCAATCTAATTTTAATTAATTAAAATTCCAAATAAATTTTCAAAAAAAATTGCTCCAACGTGCACATCTCCGCCCTCCAAGGTCGAAATCGGAAAATGTGGGTTAAATAATCTGGCCTGCATAGTACCAACACACACACACATTTATCTTTATTCGTAGATAAAGAAATTAGAATATGTGGTTCTAGTGTAGATTTGGGTGCCCCTTCGATTGGCGACAAATTTCAGCGATGAAGCACTACTTTTGGTTTCCATAGTGTTTTGTTTTCATTGACGCAATAGTTGGGTTACCGATTGAAAATCCCCTTGACGCCGTTTTTGGTATAAAAAAAATCGCCAAAAAATCAAGGGCCACCCAATTGTAAACTTTTACCAAATATGCATACTCGTAGCATTTTTTTTCAGTATATCATTTATACTAGAAGTATTTTAGCTTTGAAAGATTAATTATTAAAATTCTTTTCCAAAAGAAGAAATGTTGTTTCACCCAAAGAAATAAATTCTATTTAAAATATATTGTTTCTCGTTCATTTATAAAGTATTATAAATTTCTTTTCCAATGTATTCTTCAATGAGCCTAAGCCTTTTTATATACAAAGTGGCTATAGAATATCGCGAAGTGCTTGCAGCTCGATTGGAACAATCTTTTCAACTTATAAGGTTTTTCAGGTTTATCTACGTGCTTATTTTATTTTATGGTTAATTTGAATTCTATTCACTATCTATCCATGCAAAGATATGTATATTATTATATATAGAAAAATTTGTAGTTCATATGCTCTAAATGTATTTTATTCAGACCGAGCATCATATAAAAAAATTAATACGTTAAAATAATTTTTTGCAGCCACGAATAAAATATTTTTTTCCAAATCAAATGCATGAAAAAAATGTGAAATTTCGTCCATTTGACTCTAAATGCTTTTTTACAGGTGCATGATTATTTAAAATGCGATTAATAATTTTCTCCCAGCATGAAATGAAAAAAATGTGAGGTAGAATAGTTTTCTTAATGTATATCATTATTAAGTAAGTAAATTAAAAGAATTTCCTTCCATTTATCTCCTTCGTGATGTACGCGATAGTATTCAGATGCCTGAACAAATCAAGATAATAACTTGAACTTAGGACAATAACTTAAGTTTTCTTAATAAAGCGTTTTCAGTTCAATCTCTTTCTTTCTTAATAAATATAATAATAGAACATTTTTAAAAGTTAAAAAAATTATATTCTATGGTATTAAATATTTAGTCAAGTTTGAGCTTTCACAATGAAAAAAAAACAATATTTGGAGGGGGGGATTTTACTTCTGTTTAATAATTGATTTTTAGTTATAAAGGCTTGTATGATTTTTTTTCTTTACATGAAAGTATGCAATTTTTCTCTCACATATATGGAAAAATAATTTTTTGGAATATTGCTGAACAATAAAGCTTTATTTTTTAAATCACAAATTTCAAAATTATACTGGACGCAATGATTTAGTTGTTATGGTTCAACTTAAAGAACGGACGATTTCAGCTTCAAAACCCTTTCCACAGGAGAACCGTCATATGAGCGAATATAGTGCTTTCTAAACCCATCGGAGGCAAATGTTTTCTCATTGATGTGGAGTGGAAATTTGGACGGCATGCCAGTTAAGGCGTGGACTACGCAACTGGTCCCTATTTACAGTTACGAGGTTTATCCCAATATACTCCTTAAGCTGCTTCGAAACCAGATGTAAATATAATTAAATTAAACTTTAGAACTAACTTGCATCTCACACAACTAATCAAAACTTGACTTTTAAAATAATAAAAATATTGTTAGACATTTAACAGTTTTCTTTAAATAATTTCTTTACTTTTATCAGTCTATTCTTTAGCTCTTAATTTATCATTTACAATTTTCAAACGCATTTAACAAGTTAATTGTGTCTTGTATATTACGTTGCCAGTTTTCTATTGGTTAGGAATTAAAAATAGTATATATATATATATATATATATAGTAAAAATTAATTCTTTTTCTACTTAAATTTAATTATTGATGATGCCGTGTCCGCGTTACCACGGAAAGGGGCTGCAGTAGCTTCTGAGGGTAAAGATCCCTGAGCACCCGAGGGCAGAAGTCTGTCTTCTAGCTCATATAAAAATGACACACACACATTCGCTTGCACAACCCCTTTTTACAGGGGAGCACATTCACACACCTCGCAGATAGAACACAGATGTAGAACAACCATGCCCGAGACGCCCAGATCACTGGGAAGATGTGCTACCCCTATGCCAGGACGCCGGCAAATTTAATTATTAAAAATCATGAATTAGATGTTTTTACTAACAAACTGAAATTCTAAATATATAGCACTCTATGCACTATTAACCAACGAAAGACTTATTTTATTCTTTTCAATTACGAATCGTTTCAGAGAATTGTTAAACTGTTTCCTTTACGATTTTAAAGAACTACATCTGTCTACTTATGACATGACCATCGAGTGTAGGATTTGATTTGTGGATAATTCTAACACCACCAACAGCTCACATTATTTTTCTTTAAATATTCTTGATAATATAAAATGTCGTGGTATACCCACCATTCTTTATTCTTTCGTTTAAAATGACTTGTTAGTTATATTGTCCATGAATTATGGCATCTATACAAGCCAGAACCCAATTAATCTGTTAGTGATAGATTTTGGCTTATAGAACAGAAATGTTACAATAGTTAACAAATAATTTAACATATGTATTTAATTTTCAGGGTCTAAAAAATCTTTGAAAATATATGATGACATCAAGAAATTAAACACTAGCAATGGTATGAGAAACATGATTCATTCTTTAACTGATTTATTAATCATATAAATACAATGTGAGTAAAAATATTTCGTTTGCTGCAATATGAAAAAAATTTCCCATTTGAAAAAAAAATCATTTATATGTATTATAAATATTTCCATAAAAATAACCACAGTGGGTATTTTATTTCTTTTATATTAATGATGATGACCATGATGATGCCCATGATGATGGTGATGCCCATGATGATGCCCATGATGGTGACCATGATGATGGTGATGCCCATGATGGTGGTGATGCCCGTGATGGTGGTGGTGATGGTGCCCATGATGGTGATGATGACCGTGATGGTGATGGTGGCCATGATGATGTCCATGGTGGTGGTGGTGACCATGATGATGTCCATGGTGATGATGGTGACGAGCTTCTAAGCCCTCAGAGGGTTCGCAAACTGCATATGTGCAAAGCAGCACGATGCACAAAGCAACAAAGAAAATTACTGAAAGCCTCTGGAAAAAAAATATATTGATATTATTGATTTGTACTAAACAATACTGTGAAAAGGTTAACAATTCATTGCTATATATGTAAAAACAGTAAGGCAGTTCTTAAATGCAAAGCAGTACGATGCACAAAGCAGCAAATAAAATTACTGAGAGCCTCTGGAAAGGAAAATATTGATATTATTGATTTGTACATATTAAACAATGCTGTAAAAATGTTAACATTTCATTGCTATTTATCTAAAAACAGTAAGACAATTCTTAAGTTTCAGAACAAAATACTTGCTGGATTTTTGATTTCACTACAAAATGTTAAGTTTTCACTCCAAATGCAAAATGCTACGCATTAAAATTATTCATTAAATAAAATATCAAATTTTGTGAGACTGAAAAAGAAATGTAATATTTTTGTTTAAGTAGAAACTTTTATAATATTAATTGTATGACATACGTATTTTATGATATGACATGAATAGAAATTAATTTATTTTATTTCATATTTATTTTCATTAATACAAAAATAAATTCTAATAAGACTAACCTCAATGTCAATAAATGGCAAGGGAAAAAATGCTTTTCTGAAAGTTAACTGTTATAGCGGTTTTGTTATCTTATTTTTTTTTATCGATGAAAATAGTAAGTGCTGATAAACAGAAAGGAAGGTCGCAGAAAAGACAATTTTTGACGCAAATGTTATTTTTTAGAGAGAATTAAGAGCATACAAAGAGGGGGGGGGGGGCAAAAATTAGTACTAAGTCACATATATCATTAACCCTTAATACCCTCTCTGATAACAACACGATAATGTTATTTTCCACATACTTCCAAGAACAGTATAAAATTACTTCATGGCTTTAAATTTTACTTAAATAAAAGACTGAATAATAAATCTTAAATTCTGAATTCTTTCCTGATCTTAAACACTTCCCAAATCAAAAACAGGCAAACATAAATTGAAAATTTTCTTAGTTTCATTTGTAACTCATTTTTACAATTTTTATTGTTATTTATGATGTTAATATTATCTAAAAATATTCGTACGCTAATGCTTTTTGTATTGGGTCTTATGAATTTAACGTGGCTAGTATTAATAACGATGTAATACTCCGATCAAAACGGTCCGATCACGTGATCAATTTATCAGATCTTCTGCGTTATTGAAGTTTATATTTAAGAAAAAGGAACTTTTCTTTGTGAAGTTATTATTATTATTAATTAATTAGCGAACATAATCCGAATTAAGGAAACATTAGTTGAGACTGAAGTAAATAGTATTGAATTGTTTTGCTGAAAGAAAATAACAAAAAGTGGAAGCCATTTTAAGCTAAATCAAGTTCTTTCGGATGTTCTTCATTCTTAAACTACTTCACCGACTACAAAAAACAAGTTTAATTTTGGTTCCATGTAATACTGGAAGCAAAAGCTAAGCTTATAATTTATATAAGTCTAATTTATATATATACTAATCTATATAATTTAAATATATTAGTATTTTCTATATAAATTCAGCACCTAATAATTTAACTCTATGAGTAAAATACCCATTCATAGAGTCTAAAAGTACATCAGTCTCATAAGTACAACAGAAATGGTGTCAAAATTCTCAACTTGACAATTATGAAACAATCTTCTACTTTAGTCGACATTTAAAATATTCTAAAAATGAATCCCTTACCATTTTCTATGTAATTCAAACTTCTCTTTATAGCTAATATCACTTTGAAAGATGGCTTAGAAGACTGGTAAAATAATATTGATTGTCTGCGTATTTATACTGAGATTTGAGCTATAAATTTTAATATGTTTTATTTGAAAATAAAAAAATGACCTAAATGGCACCGCTTGGTTCATTACTTTTCTGTTCATCAGGTTCAGATCAAGATAAGTGAACAAACAAATGGACATACTTAAGCCACGGATGTTTTTCATTAGAAAACGTACCTTTTTTTTAAATATTCGTTTTAAAATTGCGTTTACTCAAGCATAAAATCTAGTTTTCATTTTTTTTTTAACTTTTTCCCTTTTCTTTTTATAACAATCACTTTCATTTTATATAGAAAGTTTGTCAGAAAATTTATATGTTATTCTTAATTAAATTTGTAGTATTTATTTTTATATGTAAGCAGATGTTTTATTCGCATGCACTCTTAAATAACTTACTACAGAAATCAATAATAGCTAAAAGTTAATTGTATCAAACAGAGAAAAAAAATTGTATGTCTAAATTTTGCCTTTATCATTTTCTGATACACGAGGTATACAAACAGAAATTATTGTAATCATCAAAAGAATTCAAACTGAAATTTTAGCATATCTGGCTGAGCCTGAAAAACATATTTTGCAAATTATGTTTTCTTCGGGCTAAGAGAAATTTATCTGAGGCTGAGGCATTCATAAACGCTTCGATAATTCATAAACGCTTTAAGCTAGAAGGAGGAATTTTAGTATTGGTCTATATATCAAATTTGTAGATTTCTGTCAAATTTTGAACAAAATCCATTTGACATTATTTGGTTGGTTATCCAAATACAAATGAACACGATAAAGCAAAGATACAATTTAACACATAAATTTGGCATCTAAAATGTGATTCTGTATGAAATTCTGAACCAAGAGGTTGACCGTTTATCGGTCCCTTTCGCTTTCATGTGAACGCGATATTCCAAAAACGAAAGATAGGTAAATGAAATTTGATATATGATTCTGTTAATTGCAATTCTGCAAAATAATTGGTTAATTGCAATTCTGTATCAAATTTCAAAATAATCGGTCGAAAAAATACCGTCTAAAATAGATATTTGGTTTTCTTTTCTTATTACGAAGTACAAAGTTCTTATATGAGAGACTCTAAAAATAAAAATCTGAGTACTCATAGCAATTATAGTCTAGCCCAAGGTCTTCAATGTTGTGCGAGAGGGAAGAGGGATATTACTTTTATTAGATAGTATGTGAGAAAGTTTCGTTGAGACTATTCTCGTTGATTTACGAATCACTTATCAGAAATAAGATGATAATGTTTAAATAATATCTAAACATATATTTATATCACTAAAAGATGTGCCAGTCTATACCGGCTGTTAACTTGTTAACAACATCTTGGATATGATTGTCACAGATCAATTAATGAAAGTTGTGGTCGAAAATATCATGCATATTGGCGGAATGCTTAAAAAATAATATTATATATATATATTATTTATAGTACATTTTAGTTGTAAATATATAGTAACATTAAATGTTTTTCAATAATTCAAAAACATTTTAGGCGATTTCTTTTTCGAATAAAATTTGGCGAATAAATATTGATATATGGTCTCTACTCCATGTTTGCAGATTTCAATCTAATTAGAACGAACTACATTCAGTTTGTTCGAATAAAAGATAATACGATGATTACAAAACTGTGAGGGGCTACATCGATAAATTTTGGTACACAAATATTAAATTTAATAGGTAGATGTATATTATATTTGGGACCTAAATCGTCAAGAGGTTAATCGCCTATCGGCCTGTAATTTCGCTAGCATGTAATTGCAACGACTTAATAATAATAATGATTTAAATATATGAAATTTGGTATGTGATTCTGCTACTATAATTGCATTTCTGTGTCAAAGTTTGATTTTAATTTGTAGGGAACGAATGTTTTCTGGTACATGTATTAACCTCATCCCAACTATTAATCACCAAAAAATATCGCTAAAGATCGCACTCTAATAAGCACTTTTGCAACTATTGTTTGTCAAAGATATACGGTTCATAAAACACAAGGACATCTATTAAAAAATATACGAGACAGTTTTGGGGAAATCATTCCCATTAATTTCTGCAGAAATACAGGTTGTCAATAACGGAGGAATTATTTACGGAGGAAAGATTTGCTGTAAATAATGCAGAATATGAAATAGGGGGTTGACTTATTAAATTTTATTTAGCAATTAAAATATTTTATATTAATGAAATTCAACACGATCACAATTTGTTGTTTGAAAATGTTAATTTTGTTCTTCCTTTAGTTTCAAACATTAAATATTCGCGTAATCATTGTAGCTATTTCCGTTATAATTCAATTTCTTAATTTGCAGCATACTTGGCTCATCAGGATTGCCAAGAAAAAGAAATCGATTGAAGTAATATCGAGAGAAGATGAAAGCCATGAAAGTGAGCCGTCTATGTCAATACACAGATTTGGAAATTTTCATTAAGAAATCATGCACATGTGTAACTTGATGATAGTAAGCGCCATCTATTGGGAAAAAGTATTTGGTTGCGTTTCAATGAAATGTCGGTTCATGAAATTTTTGATTGAAGACTGACATGGTGAATCGACCTTCTGGGGCGGAGCATAACAAACATCTCTAATTGCTGAAACAATTTCTTCACTTATACTTGATCTGTTTGTATTTCCTTGATGCAAAACATGCTAATCAAATTAATTTCTCTATTGTCACCATAATTAGATCAAACAAGCAATTTAATTTTTTTAAATTTAGTGAATAATTCATAGACACTATACTTAATCATCTAGAAAACACCTGAAGACATATCATGGTTTCATCATTGTACTTATATTTTTTGTTAAAATATTTTATTTTCATAAATCGCGGAAAGCGAAAAAAAATGTATTAATAATTTTTATCCCTAAAAGAAATCGAAGCTTAATTATATATATATATATATAGTTTGTTCCTTGTTCCCTGATTAGTAAATGTGTAGGTCAATTCATAAAAAAGTGGTAATTGAAAACAAAGGGGTATGCAGAAAATATTAATCAGCAAATTTACAAAAGCGGGAAATTTGTCATCTATTTTTATACTAGTGTTTATTATACTTTAATTTTTATGCTACTATTTTTATGGTATTATTTTTATGGTAATTGCTGTAAACTTTGTTAATTATAATTAACTATAAATTTTTACGCTAATTTAAATTGACGTTTGTTAAAATTTCTGACTATTTTTGAGTTTTCTAACTCCATGTCTAAATAAGAAAACTTAAATTTAGAACAGAAATCAGTCTAAATACTAGAAATTTATTAGCATTTTTCGAATTAATTAAACACGCTTTCCAAAAATTCCATGCTGAAAATCTATTTAGCTGTTCTTCAATAACAGAAATCATGCAAATGACTCAATAAAGAAATCTTTTTCGCTGCCAAGAATCTGGAGCTCTATGATGCCTTTAACATAATTACTCAAACAAAAGTAAAAGTTTTAATATGTATCGTGCAAAGCATTCATTGATTTTTAGATTATTCATTAGTAAAGTGCAAACATAACATCATTCAGAGCTTTTTATCATTTTCAACATTTAAAAGTCGATGAACCGTATTGAACCTAATATTTCTAGTTCAATAATGATATACTAGTAATAATCTAAAATGACTCGTGTATCACTAATCTAAATCAGTATACCAATCTGAATCACACAGACATTCATGGAAATGAAAACGCAGATTCAGCTGCAAAATCTACAACGGCGTTTTGGAGCATAGGACCTCTGTTTCATGACGAAGTCTATCTCTGATGATGTTTTTACTAACTGGCAAAAGTCATTGGATCTGCAAATACAAAATAAATTTCATTCTGTAAGAAGCGAACATTGTTTGGTGTCCTGTTCATCTTACGAGTTAGATGGATATTGAATTGTCTTCGTATAAAATGCAATAATTTCACCCATAAACATCTCATATTTGACCAAAATTCACCTATGTGCAATAGCTGCCAAGTTCATTTTACTGTTCGTCATATTTCAATTGAATGTCTAGTTTTTAATTCTTATGTTCGTTTATTTACTTTCTCCTTTAACATTAAAAGACTTGGAGGTGTAAAATACCACCCAAATGTTTTGAACTTTTTAAAAGCCATTGGGGTTTATCCACCTGCATTGAACCCTTTTGTTTACTTTCCGATTATGTTTAAAGTTTCTATTCGATATGTATATCTTCACTACACCATTGTTTCGAAGTTTTATGAATCATTTTTAAAATGTTGCAAGAATTTTTGATCTGTGAAGTCATTTTTCGTAGTATTTTCCTTTTTATATTTGCTTTTATAAATTTATTAATCATAACCAATCCCAATTTTACCATAAACATGGCGCAGGCACAACCAAAATTGGCTCTTCCACTAATAAACAGTACAAATCACTCAACTAAACAAAGCAATCAGTATACCAATCAGCATAATATATCAATATAGGAAAAAAAAGGGGGAAACAACACACCATATGTAATCGAGGAACATTTTTCATAAAATTAAATTATTTCAAATGATCGACTTGAAAGAAAAATTACAAAGTTAGGCATTGTTTCATCTCCTTAAAAAACCGAAATCAATTCTTTAAAATTATATTTTATCATGCCGATTCAGGATTACATTCACGTTTGTCTTGGTTAAATTATATATATATATATATATATAAAGAATTTGTTATAAATCATCTTAACGTAATGTATTCTTTTTCTGCCGATAAGATGAAAATTACATTATTCTTTGAAAAAAAAAAAGATCTGCCGTTATAAAGAACCCACAGCTTTTTTTTCTAAAGCCGATAAATAGTACTTTCAACCTATAAAATGTTCCTATACTCTTAAAATATTCTATTCTATCTAGAATAATACTGGAAATAAACAAAACTTGATAGTTTCCATTATTCTAAAATGAAATTGGCATGTTAATTCTCACGAGTTAAAATTGGCTAATTGGATTAGTTAATTATATTAACGTCCGGTTTGAAGCAACACTAGGGCTATTTTGGGACGGACCTCGTAATTTTGAACCACGGTCAGATGACGAGGACATCTCAGCTGGCGCTCCCCTCTCCACACCACACCACACCAGCGGGAGGACGTTTGGTCATGACGGATTTAACGTGCAACAGACCCCCTTACACGACGGTTAATCGGTGGAATCGGGTCACGAACCTGAAACCCTCTGGTTCCGAAGCCGAAACCTTACCACCAGACCATCGCGGCCCTGCTATACCTCTTCAGAGTTAATTTATTCTACTTTGCCTTGCTCACTGATGAAAAATTCAGGAAATAGGCTTCTAAAATCGAATACCGTTTGCAATTCCAGAATGATGAATCCTATAATCTGTTGTTCAAACTAATAGAACTCAAGATAGTTTCAAGGCCGGAAAATAAATATCAATATTCGTTTAAACCCATTGATATTTTAATTCTAATATTTTGAAATTTCATTCATTTTCTTTAAGATCAATTACTCTTCGGGCATTTTAATGGAACTGGAAGGACTGCAACATAAGAAAATTTCAGTTTTATCCTCATAAAATGGGGAATATTTCACCTATTAAAAGATATAGAAAATATGAATGAGTTTGAAAAGCCGAGAGCTCAAAAATCAGCTTTAGAAAATTGGGGTCAACTGAATTTCTATAATAAATATTTTGAGAAAGCTACAAATTTTAAATTTCGGTAAAATAAAAAAATTGCATTTGCCTTGAATTTTTACTCTAATGTTTCATTATAAGCATTATACATCTAATAAACTTATTTTTATAAATGATATTTTTAAGCTATCCATAATGCAATATTTCATACGTTTTCTTATTTTCAATCCAGATGACATTCAAAATTTTGATTATAATTACATTGAAGCAAAAATAAGTTTACTAATTATTAAATTATCTTGACGTATATAAAATTAATTTTGGGGTAATAATACGCAGCAACACTTCTGATCTTGCAAATATATGGCTATGAAATTGATCACCTTAATCCATTTACGATTTACTATTAAAAAATAAATATTTTTACTATTTTATAATGAAAATAAATATAGTGATTACTTAGAAAAATCCTTTATTTACAACTCATTCAACTGATTTCCTTCATGAAATGTTCCTTCAAATTACATTCAAATAATTTACAACAAAAGCAAAATTTATAGATAAAAAAATAAAATAAGAATACAAAATAAAAAATTTATTTTTCAATTTTGTTATACAAATTCAAATATAATTGATAACATTTTTATATAAATACATATTTCAAACGGAAATTCAATATTGATAGTAAAATTTTAAAAGAAATCAAAATCTTAAAACACAAGAATTAATGAGAATACATTTACAAATATTTTTTACAATAAAACATTAAAGATATTGCACATCGAACAACATATCAATTACACAAATTAATCATCAATACAAAGCTTAAAATGGTATTTTATTTTTAAAAGGAATAATTTAAAGGAAAATTTAAAATATTTGGCAATATATTATAGAAAAAAATTATCAATAAATTTAATGCAAGACCTTGGCACTCGGCAAGTAATTAGATGCATAGTTACTCATCTTGTACAAGAACCCTCAATTATATACAAGTAAATATTCTAGAAACAATGAAATAAGTTTTCCCGAAGAATTAAATTGCGATCCTTTGCATGTCTATGCATTTTTAGATGTCGAAATTAAGAAACTTTAAAATTATGCAACGTTTAAAACAGTGATCGAGCGAAACATCAGAATACAAAGACCTAAGAGACTATTTAGTATAATTTCAGTCTTTTTCAACCATATAAATGATAAAAAATATTTAATACTACTTCTATACAAATTATATTCAATGCATCCATTCAATGTGAAAATGGCAATATTTAATTCGAGAAAAAAAAGATTAATAATCAGATTTAATCCTAAATTAATATTATTAAAATTTGATTAACCTTTAACTTCCTTAAATTTTCTTCAGAAACATATTGATCATCATGGTGATCAGACATGGTGATCAAATAATGCTTCTTAAAATACAGAAGATTCCTGACTGGCTGGCTAGCTCAGCCATCAGTCATCCTCTGCCGGATAGCAAAATGAAAAAAAAATCTTATCCCGTTTCCCTACAAATTAATAAACATCTGAAGAAAATCAGAATTCAAAACGAAGATTTTTTTCAGTTTAATCAAAATAGTTAAAAGTAAACAATTTTTAAATGGATGCAACGAATAAACAAAATATTTTTAAAGTAAGTTCATATAAAATATTTTGAATTAATTTGAGGAAATTACTTGAATTATAGTAGGACATAATTAGTATCTCAACTTCTAACCAGAAATTAATATTAACCATTCTAAAATATTTTGCCTGAAATTATTAAAAAGCAATTATCAAACAATAGCCAAATTATATTAGACAAATAAAATTGGAAATATTTAACATTTTCAATATAGAATTTCATTAAATCGCCACATATTTCTTAGTGATATTATATATTTTAGAGCTGGTAATATATGCTTTATTAAATAAAACATTGACTTTATTATTTGCAATATTTTCAATAAAATAATCAGACCTAACTTTATTTTCACCTTTTAGATCTTTCAGAAAGGAATCTAATTTTTTTTTCAGTGAAAACTCAAATTGTTACACCAAATTTTATGTCAAACTTTGCAAGTTATTATAAACAGAGTAAAAATCCGATTATCTAATGCAAGGAGAAAAAAATCAACGAAAATGAAATCTTAAACGTATACTAGTCATTTTGCATTTAGTCTGAAAAGAGATTTGAGAGTAGATTTGTAAATTTTTCAAGTTTTTTTTTTAATAATTCCACAATAATTTCAATTCAGAAATTTCATGAATCTCTTAAAATTAGTAAGAGATTACAGCTCTTTAACTCTTACTTCTTATCTAGTAATTAATTGTAAAAACAATCTTGATAATATTTGTGGACAAATTTATATAAAGAGCAATTTATTCTACTAATTATTTTTACATTACTTTATACTTGAAAAATAAAATATATCAAACAATTTTTGATTTTAAATATGCAAGATGTATTCATTAATTTTCAAAAATTCTAAAACATTCATTTTGAGTACAGCACTTTCATCAAGGTTTTGTTCTTTCTAAAATTCTTTTGCACATTAAAAAATTTTGCATAATAAACTTTGTAAGAATTAAAAAAAAGACATTCAGAGCACTAATTTTTGAAATAAAAATGACAGTTTCAATGATATAAATTTTTTTTTCAAAAGAATTTCTCATGAAACGACCACTGATAAATGCTTCAGATGTCCCATGCAACAGATAGGCTTTCCATTTTTGTAATTTGTTAAATTATTAAAACATGTTCAGATTAAGGATTTTAATATTTTTAATAATGTGAGCAGTTGGATGACAGTTCAATATATTCAGGTCAAGGAGGCCTATATGTTTCCAAGAAAAGATTTGCGAACGGTTCAGGATAAAATCCATATTCAGAAGGGTCCATCTCGTTCTAAACCTAGTGTCATCACCGAAGGCAATCTGGAAAAGAAAACTAAATTTATATATATCATATGAACTGAAGTGAAAAATTTTGATACTATATGTCATAAACGTCACCCTGCACAGAAACATGACAGTGATTCATTTATTTCAAAATAAATTTTTTGCAGTTTCTATATGGATAAAATGAATGTAATAGAAACCTGCATCCGAATCGAGGAAGAGTTCTAATTCAACTTCAAAACTCGAGTTATTCCGTCGAAACAAAATAATTTTGGTGTCGCTAACTTTTTGTAGAAGTTTGTTTTAAAAAAATTCGTCAGGATTATGTATATATACAAAGATATAATAAATGCGGAAATTCCAATGCTTTTTCTTTTTGCTTTCTTTCTATGAAGTATACAAAGAAAGGATTCCAATTCGTCAAAAAATTCGAACTTCAGGTTTTTGACGAATCTTTACACTTTATCACTTCCTGAGTGTAAAAAAACATTTTTAGAATTCTATCTGAAGCCGATAATTTGAAAACATTTTAAATTAGACGCATGAAACTTGGAATGTGACCTTTACTCTAAATTCGTAAATTTCTATCAAATTTTGAGAGAGATCCCTTGTGAGGAAATCTACCAAACTGTCAGCCTATAAGGGAATATGATAATTATAAAACTGAGATATCTCGATTTTTTTTTTATTTAGGATCGATTTTAAATATCTATATTAAGTTTTATAAATTAGGAAAAAATTTGGTACTGATATTTAAACTCTAAAGTATAGATATGTATCCAATTAATTCAACTCCATTTAGGACCAGATCGCTTGTCAAATTCCATGAATGCATGTGAACGTGACAATTCAAAACACAATAACTCGGCAAATTGCATTATAGTATTTATATTTTTATGACTACAGTTCTGTGTTTAATATTGATATCAGATAATTAAAAAAAAGGTGTCTGAATTGGACATTTAGTCTACTGATAACTGTATTAACTACTCCCAGCTATTAATTGCCAAAACACCTCCGAATATCACACGCTAATCTACTTTTTCCGTAACTATTGTTTGCTAATAGTATACGGTTAATCTAAATGAACACCGTACGGGATGCTTAATTATTTTTAAAACTATAATTACTACAATTCATAAACTTACCGAGACTTCGAATGCTTCGCATTCCAGCGCCATCTCAGTGAAATCAATTGCTTCTCGCCCAAGACAGTTGACTTCAGTAGAAAGCTTATCGGAAATTGGGGAAGCTATCACTCTCGAAATGGTGAATAACGTCCTCTCATTTTGTAAAAAACAGGCATGAACGAGGGAACTGTTGGCTTCAATATAATATTCTTTTTATTGCAAATGAATGCATGCCCTTGATATGGTAAAAGTTCATCTTGTAGTAAGAAAATTATGCAGGAATGGAGTCCGTGCACTTCCTTACAAATCTTTATTTACAACACTCGACGGGATTTACATTCTCGAATCTAGGTTAAAAGAAATGCTGTAGAAATATGTAGAACCAGATTCTAAAAATAAATTCTAAAGTTTTAGGAGAAAAGCATTGCAAATAATTCGATGACGAGCTACGCAAGAAGTTCATTTTAATAACGAAAGGACCTTTTAATAATCGCTGAAGTTGAGGTCGAAATTCAACTTCATAATGTTTTTTAATGATTGAATTTATTCATATTTTAAAATTCCTAATTTATGCCTTACTAACAAAATATTTCACTTCAGTTTTTTTTTCCACTTCACTTTGATTCTCATTTTATTTTAAATTTCGTACTTTCTCCAATAGGCTTCATTTTCAGATCGAAATCTGAAGTCTAAAAATGCCAATTCTATAAGGATCACGTGCTTAAAAGAATTCTCTTGCACACTCGATTAGGACTCTTATAAAATAGGACAAGAGTTTTAGAAGAAACTTAGAAGAGTGGCATAAGAACTTTCCTTTGATCGAATTCTTTGATTCAGATAGCACTTCAAGAAGCTGCAGCAATCGGAAAACGCATCAAGAAAACTTTCATAAATTTCAAAATAGAGATTTCTTTATAGATTTCTTGTCATCGGTTTAAATCATTCGTAATTACAATTTTTCCGTTTCACAGAAAATACACGCGATCCATATTTTTATTTTATCATTTCATTCATCAGCAATGACTCGGTAAAACACATACAATTCACAGAACCATCATCTCTCCTCAATCACACTGAACTACACCAAAAACTGAATAAAATTGGAACCTCCGCCAATCAAATTCAACTTAAATGACAAATTGAGAGAAATTTTAATTTCTCAGGTAATTATTCTAATGAGATTCTAATAATCCTATAATTTTTCTATTAGTTTGAATGTTTTATAGCATTAAAATTGGTTCTTAAACGATTCCAAAAAAATTACCATGAGTAGGATATCTATAGACAGGAAATGGTTCATCTGCAGTTTCAGGAAAAATATCTTGTTATGTACAGCTACACCGATAGATTTTTTAAAATAAAATTTTAATGAAATGCAATTTAATATTTTGTTACTTGATTCCTTTTCCAATTTTTGTAGTCGTCGCAGCCAGTTTTTTTGCGATTGACAAATTATTTCCTTCGTCTAACCAATGTATAGTTTCTATTAAGCCTTTCGGGAAATACCAGTAATTTCATTACTGTAAATTTGTAAAGCCTTTCATAACACCATTCAATGCATTTAAAATGTAAACTTATTAAAATTTTTAAATTAATGTTCCATTCTTTTTTCAAAATTTCCATTGTTTTCCAAAATTTAGTTCAATTTCCCATAGTTTTTATTAAAATGAATCAAATTCACAGATTACATCAGCAGAATGGGTGCTAAATACAAAAAGCATTAAGACATTAAAAAATAAGGTTAAGTTTCATTGGGGGGGGGATGATTCCTCATTTAGAAATTCAATATTTACAAGATTAAATTTAACATATTTTCTAGATCATATTAGTTTTAAAATTAAGTGCAACATATTTTCCAAATCATTCTTTCCAATTCTATTACAGTAAGTAAATATATTTAAATTCAATTGCGGAAGTCTACAAATGTATACTAATTTTTTTTATTGGTTATACCAAAGCCTATATTACAAACTATAGATTTTCATCTCGGGTTACTATATTATACACGTACTCGAACACTGCAACACTCCGAGCATTGTTGGATATTCTTTTCATGTAAAATGCCGGAACTCTGTTTCGTTAACATGACAATTACTATAGCCCTTATTCATGTCCATCAATTACTATGACTTTAGTCCGCTACTCAAGTCGGGAGGGTTTTCCCCGAGAATTATCTGGACAAAAAGAATTCTATACAAGTGTATTTAACTACCTAGTTTCCACTTTCAATCATTAATTCAAACCATATATCTTTTTAGTTAACAGGCTTGCTGTAATATCTTGCGATATCTGCAAATTCGTCACATTTTGCCCCATTGTTGGGAACTAGAATTTCCAATAAACTAGATACTGAATTTAGTATAATTTTGGGTACGATTCTCTAACTTTTCAAATTCCATTTTTTTGACGAATTTTAAAATTAAATGCTTTGGTTAAACTTCATATCCTTGCTTCTCAATGTTTCACGATTTATACTGAACTTGACACCTAACATAGTCATTTGCCTGGATAAAATACTAAACTAGCACATTCCATAATTCTAACAGTTTCTTGAGTGGGGAAGAGGGAATTAGAAAATATTACCGAAAGAAAGTTTTCAAAAGTGAGGACTACAAAATATTAGCTCTTCAGTGTCTCTCGTGAGTCATCATTTTCATTTGGTATTTATAAGACTTACCATCACTGTTTTTTGAAGATAAATTCAATGAACGTGAAATTGATCCATCAAACGTATACGATTAATTTTTTTTATTATTTATCTTACTATTTTGTAGTCTAAATATGTGAAAGAGTGATTTACTCTATGGCGACGTTTCTGAAGAATTTTTCATGGTTTGAATAATATGCGTAAAAAGCTTATATTTATAGTTTTTATACAGCAAACTGATTTCATGGCACAAAGACCAGAGTGGGCAAATAACATCAAAAGCTAAGCGAATACAAGATGCACTAAAAATTAAGACAAAAAATGACAATTTCTTGTGTGGGTTGAATATCCTTAATAAAAATCATTAAATAAACAGATTGGCCAAAAATTTCATTAAGGTTGAGAATAAGCCCTATGAAGATGGCTGTTCTGTAACTATATATCTCGACAGAATTTAGCATCTCTAGATTCAATGGTCTGTCCTGCGGAAAATCAGCTCATAGAATTTCCTTTATTATAAAATGGATACTCCAGATGTTAAAAAATGCAAATACTGAAATTCTCTTAATGCAATGCTAATGTGCAGAAGATGACTTACCGAAAAAGGAATTTGAGAGAAATTATATAGATAATACGCAAAGAAATTCCTGAATGTATTGATTTTTTTATGAAAATACAAGATTAAGCACTCATCAGAATGCACAAAATATTGCGCCATTTAACGGTTTTTGAGGATTTAAACTTGAAGACCGAACTCATTGTTGATACTGAAATTAAAGAAGGTCCTGCATAAAAACTACTTTGCTCTAAAAAGTACTGGCTACATAACTGAATAATTTTGGACTTGAATATTTTCGAAGTTTAATATTTTTGAAAGAAAATATTTGAAAATTTCAACACCTTTATGTGTTTTCTTGTCGAGGATGTATTGTCAAGAATTCACGCTATTTCTCAGTTATTTCTATTAGCAGAGTGGGCAGACATCTATTGAGCTATGGATCCCTCTAAATGGAGTAAAATTCCATTATGCAATAGGTTTACAAGATTACTGCTAAATAAGATTTTAATTTTCTACAACGGATGAAGGAACTTACAAATCTCATTGGAATGAGTATCCTATCTGAAGTATAGTTCGAGAAGGTGACATTAGAATGAAAATAAGGCAAAATAAGACAGTGCCTCAACCTTCATAAAATTCTTTCCATTTTCAATATCCAACACGACCGAAACTTTTTCTTGAAAATAATCCCTCAATAAACACTTCCAGATATCAGACGATGAGCATTTCTTAAGAGTTCAGCTCTCACTCCACACACATTGCCCGCTCCTCCACCCTTCACAGAAAGCTCAGCAATCCACACACACACACACACACACACACACACACACACTACTGCTACTAATACTCGCTCCGCTACCATCCACAGCAAGCCCAACACTTCGCATGCATTACCCGCGCCGAC
>JAPMOR010045543.1:138004-152929 GCA_026543865.1 Argiope aurantia | reverse complement strand
TTCACAGCGAAACAGCCCTCCACACACATTACCCGCTCCGCCGCCACTCACAGCAAGGCCAACAATCCACACGCACACACACATTACCGGCGCCAACACCATCCACAGCAAGCCCAAGACTTCGCATACATTACCTGAGCCGACATCAACCACAACAAGTTCAATACTTCACATATATTGCCCTCGTCGACACCACCCACAGAAAGCCCAATACTTCACCCGTACCACAATTCACAATAATTTCAATATTCACAAGCATTACCTTCCACTCGCACGCATAATACCACGCTCACTTTCTTACTCATTAAACGTTTTGACTCACCACAAAACTATCATTCCGTGTGTCATTCAACAAGTTACCCATTATCATAACCAAATTTTTACTTTATTCAATACCTCCAAGCTAATCCACACAATCCCTGTTGCAGTCATTCCTGCTACTACTGGCGATGATGGTAGTAGAGTAAAGAAGACAAATGCATTTTGGGAAAAGTAGCAAATGCATTTGGGGAAAGTAGTAGCTTAATGTCACTGCATGCATAAGCTTATTTTTATTTAAGACAAGTAACCATTTCTCTACGGTGGTTTAATAAAGTTTGAGAATAGCATATAAGAGTATTTTTACAAACTGTCCGTCAAAACTTTTACTGATTCAGTATATATTTTCATAATGTTCAATATTCAGTTAATATTTCCATTGCCTGAACATTAAAAATTCCTGTCTGTACTTCTTGCTTTACTTTAATCTATATTATGTATTGCACTCATTTTTCACTTTCTTATCCTTCGATATTCCTGTTTTTCTCATAAGCTAGTTCTTTCAAAAATTTCATTGCCTTTATACATTAATTCACATTTGTGAAAAGTAAATATTGAAACTGATTTTACTCTTGCATCGTGATGTACAAAACTATGAAACTTGTCAACGTGTTACTTTATCCCAGGAATACGCAAGTTGCATCACTTAACTCAGACATATGGGGAGCTGTACCATTTTCAAATTTTCACTATTGCGTTAATATTTTCAGGATTTAATTGATTAATTAAAATTTTGACACAGTATTAAATAAGCTACTTGCTTATGATTTTGATAATTCCATAATATACATAATTAAAGGCCAAAGTGTAGAAAGGAATTAAAATATTTTCTGGTTTATAATACACTAATTGAAATTTTATTTATTAAATTTAGATTAAGATTTTATTTAATTTGAACTTTTGGATTTATATAAATAGATGCATATAATTAGAAATTCAAAAATTCATCCTGGAAAAAACAATTAAGAAATCCAATTATTCTGAAAGTATCCAAAAGTCAGAGCCTGGTAAACTATAAAATATTTTTACAGATCATACAGCATTTAGATGCAAAGATGAACTTTCTTGCAAACTTACGGGCAGTGAAATATTTTGATAAAAAAAATCAACGTATACATGAAAGATTGAACCATACATCAAAAATTTAATACTTTAATTATATCTTAACAGACCTTTTCCCAAAAGTCTTGCAATCCCATAATTCCTCCTGGAAAGAGTGAAGAGCATTTCTGAATGAATCCTAAATAAATCTAAAGTTTAAGCTTTGGTCCTAAAATAGCGCAAAACACGACATGTAAAGCGCGAACAAACTCTTTATATTTTCAGATTCACTTATTTAATTATAAATATAAATGTATCAATTTTGATAATAGCTTTTTCTAAGAATTCAGCATCTTTTCTATTGCTGATAGTATTGGGATAAGCCTTGATAAAAATATGTCAAAAATAGAAAGTATTAAAATGATTAAAAATACCATTTTTTTTATAACTGAAGAATTGGAATATAACAGATGTCGGTTCAAATGCAATAATAACTAAATTTGGATTTCGTTAAGCATTAGATTTTGATTATAATCCTCGATAATTTATTTAAAGCAATAAGTGGATAAAAGTTTCACAAAGAATATTGTAGATAAAATTTACGAGATGCCATATCAGAAAACTTTCGACTTCAGATCTATTCAAATCATTTGTATTACGGGTAATAAATCTCATGTTAACGAAACAAATTCTAGCACTTTGCATGAAGAAAATATCCGGTATGCTCAGAAATGTTGCAATATTCAGATGCCTTAATTTATTTACCCAATATAAAAAACTAATTCAATAATAGTTACGAAAATGCACTACAAGAAATTGCTTGTTAGTCATATTTAGTAAAAAATTTGAGAATGTTTAAAATTCGTAACTCGTAATTTCTTTAAATATTACATTTTTCCACGGCAATGAAAAATTAATATCCTATTATGAACTAATCATGATTCCGTTTATTTTACAACTGCAAACTTTATTTATCTTTATTCTAAAAATTCTTTAATTTGACACAACCCCAAATATCAAGCATTAAATGAATGAGTTTATTATAAATCCGGAAAGATGGCTACTTTAATAGAAATGCAATCGGAATATTGGAACCTAATAAGAGGATCATTTAAGAGACATTGCCAGTATGCAAATATTGTTAATATAACCAATTGGCTTACTCTCCTCTCATGTATTGAAAAGTAAGAATGAGCTGATTTACTGCACCCAAGCATCAAATTAGAGTACATTTTAATTATGGACCTCAACAAAGAGGTACAAAACAAATTAGCTTGAATTTTAAACGCATCGGATGGGCTTTCGATATGTTTTACGAATTTCCTGTGATGAAATAATTCTGAACTTATTTAAAATGCTTCAAATGCTAGGCTAGAGGAGTAAACTGAATTCTCAATATCAAAAAATTAACAAGAACTACTGCAAGAATTGCATAAAATCATACAAAGCATTATATAGTTCATAAAAGCGATTTTTAAAACTCTCTGCTTAATTGCAGACCACGCGATATATTGCATTTCCTTTAACTGCAGTTATACCATTTTCGACCTACAGATATCCTTTCAATGGTCATTATTTTCCTATTTATTAAGAAACGATTCTATACTATTAATTCATTTAAATTAAATCGAAAATTTATTGAATATATTTGAATCGCATTAGGAGGTTTATCAGAGCAATTAAATTTTGTTTCACCATATCATCAGGTTGGATTTAATTGGTAAGGATTCCAAATAACATGACCTTGCTTCTTATAATCGAAGATTGAATCAATTATTATTGAATGCAACCTTGTATCTTGGAGGCATCCAGTTTCAAACACAATCTTTTACTGACACCATAAATTTGACCTTTACGATGAAACGCTTCAACGTCACTTGAAATTGTATCATTGCTTCATATGTCGACAGAAAAGCAAATTTCTTCAAGCTGCAAAATTATCTTCGTGACATGGAACTGAAAAAAATAACTCATATTTACTACTTATGAAGATTGAGAAACTTTATATATTTATTCCCCAATTTTTATGTGCTTTTATTTGACTTGCTTTAAGATTATAAAGATTGAATTTATTAATCTATTTTTTCTTCAATTCATGATGGACTAGACTGTTGAATTCCGAAAACTTACTACTTCGTGAATTTCAAAATTTGATTTTCAGTTAATTCAGTCGATTGACTGAATTAAAGGGCGATAACGAAGGGCGCCATTTGTTAATGAATTTTAAAAAACGCCGAGGATTTGTAATATTAAAGCTAAAGAATTATAAATTAAATACTGAAAAGTAAAAATTGATTTTATTTATATAGTAATTTCGTTTACATTGGCCTAGAATTTAAATTTCGCATCACAACCAGATCCATTGAAGTATTTAATGCAACTGTTATATGTAATGAAAAAAGTCGTTTGCAGTTAAGGAACATATTTGTCAACATTTTGAACAAGAGATCCCAATATCTATCATTAACCTTTTGAAAGTACGTACATGAGATCTTTCTATGCTTTTTCAAAATGGAATGTTAATATAAACTAATCATTAATATTAATGCAGTGGGTGCACAATTTTTTTAACCACGAATTTAATAACATACATTTTTATCGACATTACTTGAAAATTTTAAGTCCATAATATAAGTAAATGTTAATAACAACTGCAGTTTATTCCCGACGAAGATATTTCTTTTCTCATCTAACATTACTCTTTTCTTTCGTTTTGCGCATCTTCCCCAAAATTTTAAAGGTACCAAATAATCATGTTCCACGTTTTTTTTTTGCTACTCATGATTCTATTACAAATAATTATATTTAAAATATTGCAATATTACAAATAGACTTTCAATTCACTCATTTTCCGTTCATCTTAAAAGGATTAAAAGAAGTTTCTTTGAGTATAACCGAAATTGATGAAGTGTTTCGAGGATATTTCCTAATTTATATTACAAGTACCAAAACGTAGCGTATTCAATTTTGGAACATCCCGATTTCAAGCAACACGACAGCCTTTTAGTAAAGAATGAATTTTGAGTAATGATCAAATGAAACACACTCCCCTCCCCTCTCAAGTTTCTCAATACGCGAGTTTCAGAGAAACAAAATATTTCACTTTCAGGAATGGTAACCTACCCGACCCAATTTCAACTAACGAATAAGTTATTTATTCCAATTACGAATTCCTCTAAATATGGTATCTCAAGAAGAAAGTATATCAAGAAAGTAAATAAAATTCAATTCCGAAAATTTTTCAAAACAATTAACGATTTTCAGAAGAATTTTGGAATTGTAGCGATCTTGCATGGGTGATCCTTAAAAGATTCAATTTTAAAGCGTTTGATTTCTCTTTACTTGTTTTAAACAGCGGCAACTTTATCACTAGAACTGCGATTGATTTTAAAAGTACGTTTTTTTTTTTTTGACACATTTTTGAATATTTCTTACTTAAAGAGCTTCAAAATGTTCCAATCATTTTCTAGATTCAGTTATATAGACATTACATTACAAATTATATTTGAATTAATTGCGCTTTGTAATTAAAATCCCGATTCTCTTAACAGGCTTACAATTTTTTCCAAGACAATATAAATTTGAACTGCAATTATATTTTCATTTTTATAAGATAAAAATAAATTTTATTTGATAAATTTTTCTGAAATCATCGAAGCTTTTTCATACAATAAATTAACATTTATCTCTAATCTCATTAACCCTCTTTTTAGCCGTAGTGTCAAGTTCATCCATTCAAAGAGTTGTGGAAAGAATATTTTCGCAACAGATATAAAAAGTGTTATTAATTTTAATCAATAGGTTGAATTAACTCTTTCTTAAAATATTCATTATGTAAAAAATATTTTCATGCACAATCAGACAAAGAAAATTCTTTAAAAAATTAAAAATGATTCAATCTTTAGCTAAATGCAAACTTCATAAGATTGCGATTTCCACTCAGTGAGTAAAATGAAAATAATTGCATTCATTTATTTTCAAACGAAACACCAAATTTAAAGTGTTGCAAATTAATACTATTTTCAAAAGAAAGAATTATTTCAGCAAATATTTTAATAAATTAAAATAAATATACTAATAAAAATTTATCAAATTTCCATAAAACACAATCGTATTATTGCTTAGTGAAAGCAAAACAACATACCTAAAATATAAATTCTGAGAAGGTCAAGTGTATGTTTCTTTTTATCTTAATGAAACGTCAAAGATTATGCTTGGCACTGTAAACCAAAAAAAAGTCACTAAGTCTCAATAATGCAACTAATAAATGATGACTTAAACAGGATTTAACTGAAAACGAAAATTCTAGAGCTGGAGTTGGAGTTGAGAAGTCTGTGTTGAGATCTGTGTTTGCAGTCCATATTCTTTATTTAAATTTTCTTGCATCGATTTAAAATTCTAGATGAAATCACTCAATTCAGAATAATTTGAAATAAATCCGAAGAAATACATTAATTCTTTTATTAATTTATAAAAATGTACAAATATATCGTTCTCTCATAAATTTATACATGGTTGTCGGATTCATGAAGAACGGCATGAAGATCAAACTAATCGGGAAAAGATAGCATAATCAAACCAGTAATAACCTAAAAGCTTTAAGAACTAAAAATAATTTAAATGGTAACATTTAATAACACTTTCTTTTTAAAACAAAACTATAAATTTGTCAGCATTTTTCACTGATAAACAAAAATTATTTTGATCATGCTTCAAACAGAAGTAGTAAAATTGAAGAACTGGTTTCTGTCAAGAATTTAGCTTAAGAAATATTCATTTTGAAGCGTCTTCTGGGACAAAAGTCTCTTTTCTTCAAAGACACGAGGATAACAGCCAAGAAGCACAGTGTTAAAATAAAATTTTCAGACAGAATACTAAAAATTGGGTTTCCAAATCCTACTTCGCCAAACGCGCATGTATCGAAATTTGTTAACATGTTTTCATTAGATATTCTGAAACAATCGACTAATGAAATTCAAACTTTAAATGATTCTCATAAATATCAGTTTATCTCCTCTTTTTCTTTCTTTTTCTTAAAAAATAGACTTATAAGAATCTCGTCTTTATACTAGAGGATTCGAAAGTTATTAAGTTAAAGTTATTTATTCACCATACATAATGATGGTCTCATATTTTGACCAACACGATTGGAAAATTTATCCTGCTTTGATTTTTTTTTTTCTGGTGTCACTTGAAATCCGGTGATTGCAAATAACTAGTTTGGAGTTTTGAGAAGCAATTAGCTGCATTACCGTTTGAGATAGACGACATAAATCTTTGATTGGATGAAAATGTCTATTCGATGTTAGAAATCTTCCATTACGTAGAGAAAAGAGAGTTACGTAGAGAATACGTGAGAAACAAAAAAGCTCTTCTTGAAAGTGCCAGGTCATTAGACTTTGTCATCTCGTATAGCTCGAAATCCGGAATCTTTCAAAAGTTTTATGCATAATAATCTTATTGTTTATTCATTGTTAAGAGAAATGACAGACTTATCGGTTCATATTTGGTAAATGTCACATTTATAATACAAAATATTGCTTAAGATCCAAAATTGAAAATAAGGCGGGATTCATTGATGAAAAGGAGAATATTGACCAAAAATCTTGCAAATTTAAAGAATTATTCAACAATTTAAATAAATCTGAAGATCAATTTATAGTAACGAGCTAAAAGAAAACAGAAAGTTTAAATTTTCATTTTCAAGAATCGGACCCCCTACCAGATCCGAATACCGGCTTGGTTCACTTTAAATCTCACGTTGAGTCAAATGCCTTTTCATAACCTTTTCGTGAAAGTTCAGAGGGAATATCCATTTAAATATCAATCTAGATATTTGACAACGGTTCGAAATGAAGAGATCTGAGACAGTCCATACGTGGTGTCTAAATCTGTTATTAATGTAACTAAACGAACTTGGGAGGAATAATACTCATTTAATGACAGACACCCTTTTATGTAACAAAATTAAGACAATTGAAAAAGTAAGATAGACAATCAAAAATATAGATAACTATATATAATAAAATTGACTATAACACAAGATTTGGCATTATTTTATATGATTTGTGTAAGATTGCATTGCTTGCTGAGCAAAAAAATATTTATTAAACTCTTGAAGCTATTTAACTGTTAATTTTTATACTTTTTTTCACAGATATACTTTGTTTGGCATAATGCTATCTATTTACAGCTTTTTTTTAAATTGAATTTGTGCTTTATAGACTAATTAGGTGATCTTTCATCGAAAAAAATGCAAAATTTCAATTAGTGCACAAATTAATTAAGGAAAAAAATTGAAAAAACTGTGAAAAAAATAGAAAATATTGTATAAAACAACAGAAAAGTAAGAAATATTCTATAAAACAAAATAATAAAAAGCAAGCTGTTATTCTTATAAATGAGTAAATAAATGTATAATGATTCAAAAATCTCCCGATAGACTTTCAGAATGGTGGGACGTATCATAATAGATCAATTTCATATTTAAATAGAAAGATATAAAGCTCTGAACTTACTAGAAGACATTATTCGTCCTAAAGTGAACTGAACAAATGAAGTCATACTTTCAGGGAAAGATATAGCGAAAGAAGGGTGAAATTCTACAATACTGTTGAAACAATAAAAGATAATATTTATTATATCTTAATAACAAAAAAGTATGGATATATGTCTTTATATTCTTTTGTTCGATCAATTCATCGGAAGTAATTTGAATATGAATAACACAGACATTTGCCAGAACTCTTAGAAAACACTTTCTGTAACCGGAAATACTCTCATGTTTAGAAAGGTGAAATGCTGTAATCGATTTTTCATTCACTTTCTGATCTGCCAGATTTTTAAATTTTACATACCTGCTTATTCTTTATAACATTTTAACATTTTCTAACTTGTTTGTTAATCAATTAATTAATTCAAATTCCATATTGGTCATGACAGTGAAGAACTGGTGCCAAATTGAGTCGTTAATGTTTATAATAATGAAATAGAATTTAAAGACTAAAATTAGAAAATAATATAAATAAAACTTCTACTTTTTAACCTATTAGAAAATTGTGTTGCTAAAAACTATATTTTAATTTTTTTCACTATTGTTTTCATCCAGTTATTCCGTATTAAATTTTAAATCAGTATTCAATGAATTTGATGAAATTTCAACCAGTTTATGGTGTACTTTGTAGAATTTTTTTATCGTATAAAAAATATTTACTTATATTGCCAGAACATAGCTTTGTATTAGTGTCGAAAGTTCTGATTTTAAACATGTTTTAAAAATACTTCAATGGAAGTATTATTTAATTTAATAAGAGTTAATGAATGCCTTATTACTTTCTGATTCCATTGTGTATTATTCTTGGAATATACAACGGAAGGCTCGTTCAAACGCTAATCTGAGGTATAAAAAAGAGATCTAATAAATTTGCTTTTTAATATCTTTGCAAATCTTACAAACAAAAACTTTATGTGCTTATGGATGAATGCAAAAGGATCATTTTACTAATTGGCTTTTTTTATATAATAAAGGCAGTTTAAATGTTAATTTTTTTTAACTTTTTATTATCAACCTATACAGAAATCAAAAGTTTTGTGTACAATTTCTTACCATATTTAATAATGATAGAATAATAAAATTTAATAAACTTTATGTTAGAAAGCATTCGTCTAGATACAATATTTAAGACGATAAACGCTTGTTCCACTTTTTTTATAACACCATGTAATCACAAAAAAGATTTTCTTCCAAATATGGTATTTTAATGAAGTATGTATATATCTGTTGAAAATAAGTGGAAAGTATTTATTTTCTTTCTATAAAAGTATTTTATTCGTCAAATTTGCATCAATTTCAAAACAGTCACGCATATCATATTAAAAAATGATAGAGAGAAGCATTAATAGCTATCCCTATCGTTATTAATATTTAATGGTGATGCCCATGATGATGTCCGTGATGGTGTCCATGATGATGATGATGTCCGTGATGGTGTCCATGATGATGATGATGCCCGTGATGGTGTCCATGATGATGATGGTGACCGTGATGGTGATGATGGCCATGGTGATGGTGATGTCCATGATGATGGTGGTGCCCATGATGATGTCCGTGGTGATGGTGATGCCCGTGATGGTGATGATGACGGGCTTCTAAACCATCCGCGGACTGACATGTAGCGTATGTGCATAGCAGCACAATGCAGAGAGCAACAAGGACAATCACTGAGAATTTCTGAAAAATTGAAATGCCTTATATTCTGTAAATAATACCTTAAAGAATGAATACATTAATGTTCTACCTTTGTTTCATATTTTTTTAACATTATATGAACTTTTTAAGTTTTAAAAATGCAAAATAGTAATTCGTAATATTAATTTAATCAAAGAACAGAAATTAATATACAATAAATTTGATTGAATAATTATTGTGCCGTGCCTGGAGATCACCAAATGTTGAAAATTTTGATTCCTCGTCTTGGTCTAGGTCTTGACAAACTCTCCATAATGGAATCTAGAAACTACTGATTTTTTTGCTTTTTCATATTTAAATTGTATAGTAAGTTTTATAAAAATAAAAATGAAAAATGTTGAAATTTTCTGAAAATATAATAAAATTCTTTTATAAATACATTACCTATTTTTCAGTTCTATACTTAATCCTTATTTTTCCAGAAAGTATAATTAAATATGACACTTGGATGGTATTTTTTTCTATATTTTAAAATAGAAATGATCATTTCTTAGTGACACTTTCGATAATTTAAGAGTTTTTGAATAATAGTAATCTCTTATAATTTTTAAAGCAAATTAAAAGACTCAAATCTTCCTTTCTAAATTTATCCATTATATCAGTTATTTTTAAAATGAAATTGATTCAATTAAAATTTGATCTCATAAAAAATATCACTAATTTTCTCAAGTATTTATATACTAAAGTATTTTCTTATATAATTATATTTAAAATCCATAATCGCTAAAACAGGGGTGGGCATTGAGTCGATCGCGATCGACCGGTAGACCGCCAAGACATTTTGGGCTGACCAACTTTACTATGACCTAAGAAGCGCATACTAAAAAACACATATTTATGGAACATTATATTCTCTTTATCTCTTGAAGAAAACAAAGTTTTCCTCCTTCAAAATGACATAATTTTGAAAACACATAGTTCAGAATAACTCTTGGAATCTAATGGGCGAAGTAAAGCATCATAATTTTTAAAAAAAAGTTTCATATCATTTTACATCGTTCTTTGACTATACCAAACTGCGTGAATCTGCATTTTCAACTACGAATATGCAAGATTAGCAGTTATTAATTATATAACGAGATATTCAAGATTGGCGGATAGTATGTAGCCTAAATCTTTTACAAACTATAACTACGAGAACAAACTTTAGATGAAAATGATTTATTTTTTTATATATTTTGAATTGTTTGATATTAAATGCATCATTTTATATTATTATATTTGTGTCTCTTATTATTATATTTGCAACTTGCTATTATTATTATGTTTGTAGTATATTGGTAAGTACATATTCCGTATTCATTATTATTAAATTGTAATAAATATTGCAGACCAACGCCATTAGGTGGACCACAACACCTAATAATATTAGAATTAGTCCATATTTTGGAAATGTCTGCCTACCTCTGCACTATAGCATCGAATTATACTCTTAAAACAAAGTGAATATTTCACAGAATTATACTCGAAACTAATAAACAATGGTATTCACATCATTAAAGATGGCTTTAAAAAACTAATATTTTACTGTTCTTTTTAAATTAAATTTGTTACTTACACCACCGTTTTAATAAAAAAAGTTGTATCACATTTCACTATATTTCCATTACTTTTCCATCGATGGACAAAAATGAAAGAATATTCATCCCATAGATTTAAGCATGGTAGTCATCATAGCATTGTAAATTTTTAGATGATTCGTCTACACTGTATTGTCTAACCTGATTACATCAATCTTTGCGTTATGTTCATAACAAATTTTGTGCAAAATCCGTTCACAGGAAGCCTATCTGTTCGGCGGTTCTAATATAAAGTAACACAATAATTACAAAATAAAAAGAGCTAGATAAGTAAAATTCATACACAGATTTGACAGCTATAATGTAGACAACTGCCAAATTTTGAGCCAAAACAAACAACGGGTTGACTATCTGTTGGTCTATACATTCAGAAACATATAAATACGATAATTCAAAAACTCAATGATTAAAATATATCAGATTTGATGCTGAATTTTTTTTACTACAAATGTAGTTTTGTGTAAGATTTTATTACAATTAGTCGCCATCACACGATAGATTAACTAAAAATGCTAACTTCCTTAGAATATTTCGTAACTATTGTACGCCAATGCCATGCTAAGATTTAAGGAGACCTCCCCAGTTGATTCATAATGCAGTTTTGTCAAAGAATCCTAGCCTATAAACATTATGATGTTAAAAAGCATTCCTTTTTTATTAAATAAATGAACATTGATTTAAATAAATTTTAATCTTTGATACGATATCTGACGGCAATTAAATCTTGAATAAAGTAATTACTTATTTAAAAATCTAATTAAAATCTTGAAAAACCTAATCTAACTGAACATCGACCACTCAAGAAATAACTGAATGTCAAATTTGGTTATTCCAGATGCAACATTCTGACTTGTTAACAATTTTGAATGTTTTTTCCTAAATGAATCACACATTACACAATTTATAGAAAATTAGCCAACCTTAAAATACTATCATGTTAAAATTTCAGAGTCCATAGATATTTTTTAACTTTAAAAAAAAATTTTTAAACATTGTTTTAAAATCAAGAATGCATTTTTATGATGATTAGAATATTATTCCAAAAAAAAATACCTTTACCATATTGGAAGTTGACTTATTTCTTCTTTAGTTTACTGAAACTTTTGCAAGTGCTTATTAGTGAAATTTGATATCGAAACAGTCTTGTTCGTCTATTTATACTCAAGTTTGTGATCTATTTTCCGCAAACCTTGATGAACTCCAGCGATTATTTCAATGGTTCTGTAATTATCAAGTTCATGTCAAATATCGCTATTAAGTCAATAAATTTGTGCAACAAACAGACATTCTTAAATAAAGAAATAAAAACTGTTTTCTTTTTTTCTAATTAATGTTTATTCATGCAAAAGACATTTGTATTTTTTCACCTCTTTACGTTTTCATTCTAAACACAATGAGATAATTGATACTCGGTGAATAAAAAAGAAAATTTCTTTTTTCATCAAGAATGTGATAAGAATATTAATTGTGGAGATTTAATAAAAATTGTCATATCCTATGATTGTACTTCTTAGAGACATCTATTTTAGATTTTTACATTTTTCCAATTCCTACTTTTTGAAAAAATTTATATATTACTTGGGGTTATTTTCTTCATTTATTGTAGGTCATATTTTAAACTTTCCCATGTGATTGCAGAAATTCTTTGTTGTCTTCTAAAAGTTAGAATTCTTTCCTTTACATTTCTAAAAGTTTATTAAATAAAACAGGAATTAATCAAAAATTTTCAATAGCATTTCGAATCTAATATTTTCAGATCTGATATTTACAATTCCAGTAATAGTTTCCTTTTTTTTTTCTAAATATTCCTCCCTTCGGAAAAAATTTAAAGAATATAAGAGTCTAATTCGAAACATTATTTCATGAAAATATTTAAGGTTTGATTCATCAATCTTTATTTTATTTTAAAAATTGATCTTGCTTGTATGATAACGATAACGTAAATAAAAGAAAACGTATATAATATCATTCTAATATTATTTTGTATATAAATGCAATAAATCAAACAATGAAAAATATTTTTGTAAAATATAATACAAATATATTAAAATAAGAAAAAAATGATATAAAATTGACGTCAAGGAAAACTTTATTTTTAGAATTTTAAAGTGGTGTAAAAATAACTTTTATGCGATAATATGATCCGAATTCAAGGAGCAAAGTGGTAAAATTTTGATTCATTTTAATTTAAAATGTAATTAAAATTTCAATTTATTTTAATTAAAAAATTTTGGATGTAATTTATGCTTTATATAATTTTATAGTTTAGCAGACTGTAAACATTATTATGCTAAAAACGTAATAGACTGTTTGATTACCTCAAAACATTATACTCGGAAGTTCCTATAAATAAAAGACCTTCGACCCCGACTAATTGTAGAATCGGTGCCGAACTTGTAACTTTCCAGTTCAGAAGCCGAGATTGTTGCCAGACCAACAATATCTAGGTAATTGCTAAATATAATTGAAAAATTTTATTTTCAAACAAATGAAAAATTTAAGGAAACAATTATTGTATCGTTTATCAAAAAATATCCTCGATCAATGTACTTTTATAAGATAAAATTCCTTGTGTCAGATATAATGAAACAGAATTTGATTCACTAAGTATTTATCTCCCTAAAAGAAAATTCCTTAAAATCATTTTTAATAATAGCCGATATTTCTTGAAATAGATTGTTGCATTTATAAAGGTTTCATTATATCATGAAATATTAAAATTAATTTTTTTTAAATTCATCACTAAGTAGTGTACGCCACATGAAATCAAAATTTAATTAATTAATCTAGAATTATGTAAATATTAATCCAGTATTGTTATAAAAAATTTCGAAATTAATGTGTCAACAAATGCATATTTACAACCATGAAACAAGTCAAGGTAATTAAATACCATAATCTAAATTATTTTAAACAATGAGCAATAGAAATAAAACATTATTCAAATTTCATTTTTAGTTTTAGTGCATTGGTTTTTGATCTTTAAATGACTTTAATGCATCTACTTTCTTTATAAACAATGCATATTATTCTTCGAGCGATGGAAAATTAAGTTCTCTAAATTGCTAGTAATATATTAAGTAACCTTTAAACTTTTAAAAAGGAATACAGCAAGAATGCGATCTGACTTTATTTTTTGGTTTGTTATACAGAAATTAAAAATGTTTTATGTAATTACATATATTGCATCATTAAACATATACTACATGCATTACAATATTAAATATATATAATATGCGTATGTATTTGAAACGATATTTCCATGGAGATGGTAAAATATTAACAGAAAATCTATTTTCGCTATTGTAAAGCGATGTATTGGAATTTAATTTCAATTTATTTCATTACAGAAGGCATAATTTTCATACAAAGAATAAGCGATGATAAAAGAGGCGTTGGTCCACATCGCGATACATGAACAAAAGAAGCAGAAATTTTTCCCTCCAGTGATTTTACTATGAGAATTTGATAGCGATTTCTTTGACTAATGTCGATTTAGGAAAGGGAACCTTAGTTATCTTTAAACAAATGTTGTAAACATTATGGATTTTTATCCATTCAGTCGGAGCATGGGAAAATGCAAAAGTGAGCAGCTTTATAGAGCGCGTGAATAATTAATTAATTAAATAAAGTGAAATTGGACCAAAAAAATAAGAGAATATTTTATGATGCTAATATGCACTAAATTAAAGTGTGTGTGTGTGTGTGTGTGTGTGTGTGTGTGTGTGTGTGTGTGTG
>JAPMOR010045543.1:124607-137994 GCA_026543865.1 Argiope aurantia | reverse complement strand
TGTGTGTGTGTGTGTGTGTGTGTGTGTGTGTGTGTGTGTGTGTGTGTTTGTGTGTTTTAACCGCATTGCAATGATTATTCATAAAAAAAAATGTCAAATGTCGTCCTCTAATAAGCACTTTTGCAACTATTCTTCGTCAAAGGCATATGGATAAAAATGCACAAGTACATTTATTAGAGAAATATGAGAAAAAATTTCGGGGAAACCTCTTCCGCAGGTTTCTGCAGAAATACCGGCTATCAATAAATTATTTACGAAATAAAGATTTATTGTAAATAATAAAGAATACGAGATGAAGTGGGAGGGTATTGAATCTTATTTAGCAATTAAAATATTTTATATTAATGAAATTCAACATGAACAACATTCGTTATTTGAAAAATATTAATTTTTTTCTCTCTTTTCCTGAAAATATTGTTAGATATTTGCACAATTATAGTAACTGTTTCCGTACTGAGTCAATTTCTTAATTTGCATCATACTCGGTTCTTCAGAATTCCCGAAAAAAAGAAGTCGAGTGGTGCAATATCTCGTAAAGATGGTGGCTATGAAAGTGGTCTGTCTCCATCAATCCACTGACTTGGGAATTTTCATAAAGAAAATCAAGTACATGTGTAATCCAATGATATTAAGTTCCAATATGATGGGAAAAAAGTATTTCGTTGTATTTTTATGGACAGTCTGTCACGGAATTATTACTTGTAAGATGGAATGGCGAATCGATTTTCTGGGACAGCACACAATACACATTTCTAATTGCTGAAAGTTTCTTCACTTACACTTGATCTGTTTGTATTTCCTTGATGCAATACGGGTTAAACAAACTTGTTTATTTGTTCTCACAATAATTAGAGTAAATGAATAATTTAATTTCTCTGATTTGCAAATAATTCATGGACACTCTGTACTTAAACCATCTAGAAAACACCTGAAGACATATTTTATTTCCGTAAATCACGGAAGGCGAAAAAAGAATTTTTTATTAATAATTTTCATCCCTACAAGAAATTGAAGATTAATTTCATATATACAGTTTGTTCCCTGATTAGTAAATAATAAGTCAATTCATGAAAGAGTGGTAACTTTAAAAAAAGGGGGGGGGGGGTATACAGAAAATTTTTCTCAGCATATTTACAAAAACATAAAATTTCCTTTTATTTTTATAACATTGCTCTGAAAAATCCCTGCAAGCTTCATAAACTTTTGTTGTAAATTTTTACTCTAATTTAAACTGACGTTATTTCAAATTTCGGACAAATTTTGAGTTTAGTAACTGCATGCCTAAATAAAAAAAAATCAAATTTAGAACAGAAATGAATCTAATCTAAATACTAGGAAATTATTAGTATTTTTCAAATCAATTAAATTCATTTTCTCAATATTTCATTTTGAAAGTCTATGAAGCTGTTCTGCAATGTTAGAAATCATGCAAATGACTCGATAAAATATATATATATATATATAAGCAATCCCTTTCGCTATCATGAATCATCTGGAGCACTATGTTGCCTTTAAAATAATTGCTCAAACGACAGTAAAATGTTTAATATGAATTATGCAAGGCACTTATTTATTTTAAGATCATTCATTAGAAAGGTGCAAACATAACATCCTTCAAAGCTTTTCACCATTTTCAACATTTAAATGTTGATGAACCGTACTGAACCTAATATTTCCAGTTCAGTAATAATCTAAAATGACTCATGCATCACTAATCTAAATCAGTATATAAATCTGAATCACATAGGCAATCATGGATATGAAAATGCGGATTCAGCTGCAAAATCTACAGACTTCCCTTTTATATCGTTAAGAGATCAATCTGATCACATGGCTTCCAACTGGCAAAAGTCATTGGATTTGCACATACAAAATAAATTCCAGTCTGTAAAAGCGAACATTGACTTGTGACCTGTTCATCGTATACGTGAAATGGATGTTAAACTGTCTCGTCTTTGTATAGGATACACTCGCTTCACTCTCGGGCATCTCATATTTAGTCAAAATGTGTCTATGTGCAATATCTGAAAAGTTCGTTTTACTGTTCGTCATATTTTAACTGAATGTCCAGTTTTTAATTCTTATCATATTCGTTTATTAACCGTCTCCTTTAACATTACAAGACTTATTAGTGTAAAATACCACCCAAATATTTTGAACTTCTTAAAGGCCATTGGGCTTTTTCACTTGCATTTAGCACTTTTGTTTTTGTTCTTTTATTATCTTTAAAGTTTCTATTTGATATGTATTTCTGCATTACATTCTTGTTTCAAAGTTTTATGAATCATTTTTAAGATTCTGAAATAATTTTTAATCTGCTACTTCATTTTTCGTAGTCCTTCGTTTGTACGTTTGCTTTTATAAGTTTATTAATCACAAACAATTCCAGCTTTACTATATACATGATGCAGCATAGCCAAAAATGGCTATTCCGCTAATAAATCATACAAATCAATCATCTAACCAAACCAACCAGTATGCCAATCAGCCAATTATATCAATATAGGAAAAAAGTGAGAAACAACATATAAGTAATAAAGTAATTTTTTTTTCATAAAATTCGATTACTTCAAATAATTGATTCGAAACAGATGCTACAAAGTTGGGCATTGTTTCTTCTCATGAAATAACTGAAATCAGTTTAATTATATTTCATTATTCTGATTAAAGATTGCATTCTCGTTTTTCTTCGTTAAATACAATTATATATACAAGAATTTCTTATAAATTATTTTATCGCATTACATTATTACGTTATTTTACGCATGAACGTATGCATTACGTTAAAATCAAAATTACATTCTTTGAAAAGAAGAGATCCACTGTTATAAGGAACTACGGTCTTTTTCGAAATCCGATCAACAGTATTTTTAAGCGATATAATCGTTCATATACGCTTAAGATTCGATTCAGTCTGTGATAATGCTAGAAAAAGCAAACTTAATAGTTTCCATTATTCAAAAATGAAACTGGCATCTTAATTCTCATGAGTCAAAATTGGCTAATTGGAATTTTCATTGATAGTAACTTTAAAATCAGATAAATACATATGCCAATAAATATAATATGGGCAAATATGCTTAATCTTGTTTCAAAAGCAAACTACTATATTAGGTTTTTTTATGCTATATTTTTAAGCTGTAAAAAGAAATATATTTATCGTTTTGATGCGGGGGTGGAAGTTTAACATACATTGATTAATGCAAATTTGATTTTATTCTTTTATTTTGAAACGGAATTTATAAAAAAGAAGAAAGCACGAGCTCCGTTAGAATATTTTGTGTTAGAATTAATATATTAGTTTCAAGTGTTGCATTCTAAGATTTAGTTGTTTTTTTTTAGTTTAGTTATATTAACGTCCCGTTTGAAGCAACACTAGGGCTATTTTGGGACGGACCTCATAATTTTGAACCATGGTCAGATGACGAGGACGACACCCGAGCTGGCACCCTCCTCTCCACACCACACCGACGGGAGGACGTTTGGTTAGGACAGATTTAACGTGCAACAGACCCCCCTTACACGACGGTTCTTCAGTGGAATCGGGTCTCAAACCTGAAATCCTCCGGTTCCGAAGCCGAGACCTTACCACCAGGCCACCGCGGCCCTGCATTCTAAGATGTGTTATCCTCAAAGGAAAAAGTCTTATTCTAAAGCTTCGAGTCAATATTTCAGAAGATATTTGATGGTACAAAATAGGCGAAAATTTCGAAGAATGCTGCACCATAAATTTTTTATTGCAAAATTGAATCATTGCATTTCAATATTGTAATAAAAAATTGCCGACATTTTAGCTGTTCAGTAGTCGCAATTTCATCTGTTAGTGACTTTTCTTGCTGAGGTCTTTTATGCCCCTAAACTTACTAGAACTTATTTAATGCTCAAAATGCTCTATATTAGCCTTTGTAACCCTTGCAATCTTTATTTTCAAAACAAGGAATCCTTTTTTTAACACATTAATGAATATCTAGAATTAAATTCAATGAGAACGCCACATTCTTGCAGAGAAAAATCTCGCTATGCTGGTTAGTTATTAAGCGAGTTAATTAAGAATTAAATCAAATTCTTAATTCAAAGAAGTTTCAAGACAAGATATTCAAAGATTAGTTTTTCAGATCGATTGACTTTTACAATTCTAGAACAATGAATTCTATAAACTATCTAATAGAATTCAAGATGATTTAAAGACTGGAAAATAAATATCAATCTTCGTTTAAAACTCATTCGAATTTTAATTCTAATTTATTGAAATTTCTTTCATTTACTTGAAGACCAACACATTACTCTTTGGGCATTTTTATAAAACTTAAATTATTGCGTCAGAAAATTTCAATTTTACCCTCACAAAAAAATTGAAGATATAGAAAATATATACGAGTTTAAAAAACCAAGAGCTCAAAAATCAGTTTTATAAAATTAGGATCAACAGGAATTACTATAACAAAACATTTGGGGAACTGAAAAACATTTTAAATTTCGGTAATATGTATAAACATCTATTAAACTTATTTCTTCTTGTGACATTCCTAAATTATTTATAATGAAATATTTCATGTATTCTTATTTTCAATCCAAATGAATTCAAAAATTTATTATAATTGCGTTGAAGTAAAAATAAGTTCACTAATTATTAAATTATCTTTACTCGCATATAATATTAATTTTTATGTAATAGTACAAAGAAACACTTTCCTGGTCTTACTCGTTTATGGTTATGAAATTGATAATCTTACTGTATATTTGCGATTTCCTAAAAAAATAAATGTGTGCTGTATTAAAGAAAATAACTTACTCAAATACAGGAATTACTTTGAAAATAATCTTTTATTTACAATTCATTCAAATGTCTCCATTCACGAAAGGCTCCTTCAAATTACATAAAATCAAAGTTAGAAATACTTTACATATCAAATTACATGCTTTAAGTAATTTACAATAAAGCAAATTACAATCCTATTCAAATATAATTGATAGAAATACTGCAATATAAGCATATATTTCAAATGGAAATTCAATACTGATAAAATTTTTAAAGAAAACATCTTAAATTAAAAATAATCAGAATAAATTTAATATTTTAATATAACAGTAAAGATATTAGACATTGAACAACAAATTACACATTAATCATTAATTGGTTACAAAGCTTAAACTATTTTTTTTTATTTATAACAGGCATAATTTCTGTCTTAATGAGTGAAAATTTAAAATATTTAACAATTATAGGGACAAATCATCAATAAATTTAATGCAAGACCTTTGCACTTGGCAAGAAATTAGATGCATAGTAATTCATCTAAGACAAGGAGTTACACTTATTTTGTTACTTTTTGAATCTTTGCTTGTATACAAGTTCTAAGGAAGAATTAAATTGTGATCTTTTGCAAGTCCATATGCATTTTTAGCTATCGAAATTAAACTTTAAAATTATACACGTTTAAAGCAATGATCGAGAAGGATACCTGGTTACAAAGAAGTACGGGACTGTTCACGTATAATCCCAGCCTTTTTCGACCATATAAATGATTAAAAGAATTAATAGTGCTATTTCTAAACTATGTTATTAATATTCAATGCATCCATTCAATATTGATGCGAAAATGAATTAGCAACATTTTATTCGCGAAAAATATTAATCAACTTTTATCATAAAGTATTAAATTAATCGCGTAACCATAAATTTTAATATAATTAATCTTTGACCTCCTTAAATTTTCTTCTGAAACCTATTGATCGTCATGTTGATCAGGCATGAGGATCAAATGTTTCTTATAATTCAGAAGATTCCTGAATGGCTGGCTAGCTCAGCCATCAGTTTATCCTCTGCCGGGAAAGAACATGAAAAGAAGTTTTCAATTTTCCCTGCAAATTAACAATATCGGAAGAAAATTTGAATTCAAAACATTAATATTAAAGTAATAAAAATTAGAACTGTTTAAGTTAAGATTTTAATGGATACAAAGAATTAGCAAAATATTTTAAAGTATTTAATAAGTTCATAGAAAATATTTTAAATTAGCTTTAAGAAAATAGTTAATTTAAATTATCGTAGGATATAATTAGTATCTCGTAACTTCTGATGGGAAATTAATATTAAGTATTCTAACATCTTGAATCATGAAATTCTAAAACATTAAAAGGCAACTATCGCACATTTGACAAATGATTATATTCACAATATTAGACATTAACAAAATTTTAAATACTAAATAATTGCATTTTCAAATCAGAATTTCATTAAATCATAACACCTATCTTAACTTCATTCAAAGTGGAGTACAATTTTTTAAGGAAGGGAACATATGCTTTATTAGCTAAAAATATTTAATTATTTGTAATAAATCTTTTCAAAATAATTAGATCTTACTTTGCCTTTCACATCTTTCAGAAAAGCATGCAATTTTTTCAGCAAGAACTCAAATTGATACAACAAATTTTAATTCAAAGACTTGGAAAGTCTACAGAGTAATAAAGAGATCAATTAATGCAAAAAGGGGAAAATCCATCAAATTGAACTATTCAAATAAGAATACTTGTCGTTTTGAACATAGCCTAAAATCAGATTTGTAAAAATATCAGTTTTTCCACAATTATCAAAAATGCTTATTTGAAAGCAGAATTTTTTTATAATTTTGAAAATCGGTGATAGCAGGCACTTCCACTTTTATTTCGTATCAAGTTATTAATTGTAAAAGCAATCGTTATAATATTAGAGACTAAATAAGCATTACATAATGAGCTATTTTACTCTACCTGAAAAATCCCTGATAAACTTATGACATAAAAATCCAATTAACTAATACAAAAAAAGTTGTATCAATCATAAAGAGGAACTCAGACACGTATACAAGTCTTTTGCTAGATAGATTCCAAAAGATCTGCAAGACGATTCCACAATTAAAAATAGGCACAAGAATTTTATATCGTTCCTAAAATTAGCAACTCTTATTTAGTATCAAGTTATTGATTGTGAAAATCATCTTTATAAAATTTGTGGGTAAATTATTATTAGTGAACTATTAAAATTAAAATGTGCGACTATTATTGCTAACGAGATGACAGCCATGATATCTACTTAATAAGCAATTCCTCGATTCGTCAATTGACTTTTTTTATACAACAACTTTTAGATATAACACACGGAAAGAGAATAAATTTTCTTTAACATTATTTGTTGGGGAGCAGAAATGCAGTTTGAAGACAGTGAAGAGACTTGCTATTTCGTGACGTCGTTTTATTTCATTTTTAAGAAGCAGGCATATGTACAAGCGATGAGCACACAGGACGACACAGAGAGGAATGAGTAAAAAGCTCTTGGACATTTTATCCCTGGTCTTATACAACCTATGATTTTGATAGGGAAAACATTTCTTCATAGCGCTAATATATTAATAAGATTCTGATAGGGATTTCTGACGCATGTCAATCACATGTAAGGGAAACACAGGGATCTTTTTAAAAAAGAATTTGCCTCATCAGCGGTATTTTGCCGCTTCACGCGGAGTGTGGGAAAGTTATTTTAGCTGAGTCAGTAATTTAACAAAGCTTCTCTTGAATTAATTAAGTAGAGACAGAGGAATTGGATCACGAAATAAGAGAATATTTTAGAATAAAGTTACTATGGGCTAAATGAAGATAAAATCTTGAAAATTAATTAAATTGAAATTAGAGTTAAAATATCATTACAATTTTTCCCCCCACTGCAAGACGTGGAAGTATGTCGGGGCCCTCGACATACAGCCTTACCTTACAGTGGTGGTCAAGTAAGAAACTAAAATTTAAAAGCATATTAAGAGTGATACCAAAGTTTCCCTTACCTTCACATATGCCAAGAAAAACATACTATATTAAAAAATTTAATATGAAAACATAGTTCCACTTTAACACATTCCCATTTTAAGACGTTTATAAATCAATATATTCTAGTTCTGAAAGTTTTTTTTAAGTAAAATTTTAATTAGTCAAAAGAAAATTGCCTATTAATTTCTTGAGACATTTCAGTGCTTGACTGAGTCACAGTTTGGGTTATTTTAAACAAAACTCGAGTAACAGATGAAATGTTGCTAAAAATGCCCCATGCATGTTTTTGATTAACATATTCAAAATATATTCATTAATTTTGTTACTTTCGAAATTCTCTTGTTCATTACCTTAAGAAACTATTTTACATAGCAAGCTTTATGAGAATGAGCGATATTCAATAAGCGCTAAACAAATGGGGCTGGGTACCGGATAAACAAATATTGCTAAAAATGTCATACATATTTTTTTGATTAAGATTTAAAATATATTCATTGATCGTCAAAACATTTCTTTGAGTATAGTGCTTACATCAAAGTTTTGTTGCTTTCGAAATTCTCTTGTACATTACAAATGTTTACATAGTAAACTTGGACAAAAATTAGCAATATTGAAAAAGCACTAATTTAAAATGGAAACATTCCAATGACATTGATTTTTTTTCCCACGAAATTTTCATGAGACGACTATTGATAATATTTCGGACGTTCAATATAAGGAGGTAGACTTTTCATTTCTATAATTTGTTCATAACTTAACACATTTTGACATGAAAGATTTTAATGTCAGCAGTTAGAGCAATTGGATGCCAATTGTCAAATATATTTTCATAAAGGCCTGTATGTTTCCAAGATACGATTTGCGACGGTTCAGGATAAAGTCCATTTTCAAAAGGGTCCATCTCGCTCTGGTGGATCACAGAAGACAATCTGAAAAAAAATTGAATTTTTATATATCATTAGTGAAAGAATTTAATACTGTAGGTGATAAAAGTCCCTGCGCTGGAATACGATATGATAGTAATTCATTTTTTTTCAAAACAGAATATATATATATATAATGAATGCAACAGAAACATGCTATCGAATTGGGGAAGATTTCTAGTTCACTTTCAAAACTTAAATTATTCCCGGCGAAACTTAGAATAATTTTGGTACCACTAACATTTTTGTTGACTTTTTTTTTAATTCTTCAGTATTATGTACACATTCATTATAATAAATGCGGAAACTCAAACGTTTTCAAATTATTCGTTTACTTTCTCGATTTGAAATATGCAAAGAGAAAGTATTGTAATCTTCAAGAAATTCAAACTCCAGATTTTTGGCGAATCTCGCCATTGCAGAATCTAAAAAAACATTTTTATAATTACATCTGAACACGGTAATTTGAAAGGACTTTAAATTAGACGCATGAAATTCGGTATGTAGTCTTTACTCCAATTTTGTTGATTTCCATCCAATTTTGAGCGAAATCTATTCTGAAAAAATCTGCCCAACTGTTAGTATACAAGAGAATTCATTCTGAGAAAATCTGTCCATCAGCATACAAGTTATCATAAAACGGAGATATCTAGATGAAAATTTAGCATTGATATTTAGGATCTAAAGTATAGATATGTATCAAATTTGGAGCCAACTCCATTTAGGAGCCGATAGTCTGTCAAATTTCCCACACATACAAGCGGGATATTTCGAAAACCCGACTTGGAAAATTGCATTATACTTTTTATATTTTTGCGATCACAATTTTGTTTCCAATATTGATTTCGTCGATCCGAAAAAAAGCGTCCGAATTACAAAATCGTTTTACTGATAACTGTATTAATCCACTTCCAACAACCATTAATCACCAAAACCCATCCAAAGATCACATGCTAATAGGCTTTTTCGGAACCATTTGCCCTAGTATACAGTTAATCCAAGTGAATACTGTACTGTATTCTTATTTTTAAAAACTATAATTACTACATTGCAGCAACTTACCGAGATTTCAAATTTTTTCACATTCCAATACCATCCCCGTGTCGGATGTTGGAAAGGCAGCCGCTATACAGGTAGAAAATAACATCCTCTTACCATTTTGCAAAAAACAGGCATGAATGAGGTAAATATCGACTTCCATATAACACTTTCCCTTTTCGATATTGCAGATGAATGCTTACCCTTGATTTTATTAGCATTAAGCTTGAACTAAGAAAATTATACAGGATTGAAGTCCTTGCATTTCCTTACAAATCTTCATTGGCAATACTTGATAAAATTTATATTCTAGAATCTTTGTTAAAAGCTTAAATTCATTGAAAATATGTAGAACTAGATTTTAAAAATATAAGTTCTAAAGCTCTAAGAAGCACTGCAAATAATTCGATGGTGAGCAACGTAAAATTAGAACGTTCATTTTAGTAGCGGAATGCTTTTTCAATAATCACTGAAGTTGAGATCGAAATTAAACTTCAAAATCCTTTTTTATTCATTCATTGAATTGATTCAGATTTTGAAATTCCTTTTTAATCTTTATTAACAAAATATTCTACTTCAGTTGTTGTTTTTTTCTCATTTACTTTGATTCTCATCTTATTTTAAATTTCTCAGCTTTTTCAAAAGGCTTCGTTTTCGAAAAGAAAACTAAAATCTCTGAAAATGCCAATTCTGCAAGGTTCACAAGTTTAAAAAAATTCTGTTAAGTGCTCAATTAGGACTCTTCTAGAATACAAGTCACAAGAGTTCTAGGAGAAACTTGGAAAAGTGCCATAAGAACTTTCTTTTGGTCGAATTCTTTGATTCATATAGCACTTAAAAGAAGCTTCAGCAATTGGAAAACACGCTAAGAAAACTAATCTATTTCAAAAACGATTTCTTTTTAGATTTCTCGTCATCGGTTTAAATCGTTCGTAATTACAATCTTCCATTTTCACAGAAGTTGCACTTAATTCCATATTTTGATTTTATCCATTAATTCATCTACAATGACTCGGTAAACGCATACTATTCACAGAACCATCAAGATGTCTCCTTAATCACACTGAATTACACCAAAAACCGGAACCTTCACCAATCAAATTCAACTTAAATGACAAATTGAGAGAAATTTTTATTTTTCAGATAATCATTCTAATGTAATTCTAATAATCCTCTAATATTTCTATTAGTTTGAACGTTTTATAGAATGAAATCGTTTGTTAATAACCAATTTTAAAAAAATTACCATGAGAATGGTATCTACAGAAAGGAAATGGTTCATATTCAGTTCAAGAAAAAATATCTTGCTTGGTATGTACAGCTACACCGATAGATTTTCAAAAATAAAATTTTAATGAACTCCAATTTAATATTTTGTTACTTGATTTCTTTTCCAATTTCTGTAGTTTTTACAGCCAATTTTTTTGCAATTGACAATTTATCTCATTCGTCTAACCAATGTATAGTTTCTATTAAGCATTCCGGGTCAGTCCAGTAATATTTCATCACAAAAAAATTGTAAAGCTTTCCATAACACCATTCGGTGCATTTAAAATTCAAGTTGATTAAAATTTAAAAATTAGTGTGTTCCTTTTTTTTTTTCAAAATTTCCTTTGTTTTCCAAAAATCAGTGGAATTTTTCATAGTTTTTATTAAAATGAATCAAATTCTCAGATTATTCAAGAAAGATAATGACGGTTAAATACAAAATGCTTTTGAACATTGAGAGAATAACTCGTGTGAAGTTTCATGGGGTGGGGGAGTGGAATTCCTCATTTAGAAATTTCAATAGTTGAAAAATTAGATTAAGAATATTTTCTAAATCATTAGTTTTAAAATTAAGTGCAATTTTTTTTCCAAATCATTCTATCCAATCCTATTGCAATGGGTAATTATGAATAAATTGCAGAATTCTAGAAATTTTGTATAAATCTTTTTTAAGGATATTCCAAAGTCTATATTTAATATTATTGGTTTATTTCCATGTCGGGTCATTATATTTTAGAGATACTTGAATATTGTAATACTCCGAGCATTGCTGGATATTCTTTTCATATAAACCGCCGGAACTCTGTTTCTTTAACATGACAATTACTATAGCCTTTATTCAAGACCATCAATTACTATGACTTGAATCGACTGCTCAAGTAGGGAAGGTTTTTACCGAGAACTATCTACATAAAAAGTATTTTGTTAAACTGTATTTAACTACCTAGTTTCAGTTTTCAGTTATTCGCTAAAACCATATCTTTGTAGTTGCATGCCTGCTGTAATATCTTGCAATATCGGCAAATTCGTCGAGTCTTGCTTCAAAATTTGGAATTAGAATTTTCAATAAGCTAGGTACTGAATTTAGCACAATTTTGGGAACGATTCTCTAATTTTGAAATTCTTCCAAAAGAATGACATTTGAAAAGTGTATTAGTTAAACTTCATATCCTTGCTTTTCAATGTTTCATGATTTATACTCAGTGTGACAAATTATGTTATGTGTTTGGATAAAATACTGAACTAGCACATTCCATAATTGTACGAAATTTGAGGGGGAGGGGAGATTACAGAAAAATCTTACCGAAAGTAAATTTTCAAAAATGAGATTGGATTCGAGTTTCATTGCCTCTTGATTCCTCATATTTGAGTATATTGACAAGGATGGTTGCTATTTCTTGAAAAAAATCCAAAGAATGTTGATCTTTCATCTATTAAACATAACCAACAAAATTTTTTTGATTTCCTTTATCCTAGTTATAATTTCATTGTCTAAGTGTTTGAGAACGCGATTTGCTCTTTCGTGATGTTTTTGAAGAATTTTTCATGGATTAAATACGCACAAAAATTTGTGTATATATAGTAAACTGATTAAACTGATTTCATGGCCCAAAGACAAAAAAATTGGCAAAATTAAATTTGTTTCGGTCGAATACCGTTAATAAGAATTATTGGAATAAACGGACTGGTCTAAAATTTCCTTAAGGTTGAGAATAAGCTCTTCGAAGATGGCTCATCTATAACTATATCCCGATAAAATTTTATATTTCTAAATTCAATGGTTTTCCCTGCGAAGAATCTATTCATAGCATTTCCTTTATTATAAAATGGACAATTCAGATGTTATACATTGTTCACAAAATTTCGGCTGCAAAAGATTTTAACTTTCTCAAATGGATGAAGAAACTAAACCTAAACATAGGGTATTTATTTTATCTGTTAAGTATAGTTCGAGTTAGTTATGCAAAATAAGAGTATGCCTCAAACTTCAAAAAAATTTTAATTTTTCAACATCTAAAACGATTGAACAATTTTCTTGAGAACAATCCATCAATAAGTATTTCCAAATTTCATTCTAAACGATGAATATTTCCTAGGAGTGCATCTGTCACTCCACACAAATTACCAACCGCTTCCCTAACAACTACAACTATCCCTGCACTCCACAAAATATACCCGCTTCACCAACATCCACAGCGATACAACCTTCCACACACACACACACACACACATCACCCTCTCCACCAACATAAACAGCAATACAACCCCACATCACCCTCTCCACCAACATAAACAGCAATACAACCCCACATCACCCGCTCCACCAACATAAACAGCAATACAACCCCACACACACA
>JAPMOR010045543.1:31056-124597 GCA_026543865.1 Argiope aurantia | reverse complement strand
CCGCTCCGCCAGCATCCACACCAAGCCCAACACTTCACATGCATTACGCGCTCCGCCAGCATCCACAATAATTTCAATAGTCACACGCATTACGTACCACTAACACCATGCTCAGTTTCTTACCCAAACTTTTTCGCTCCCTAAAAAACTACCATCACTTATCATTCAATGAGTTACCCATTGCCATACCCAAAGTTTTTACCTCGCATAATGCCTCCAAGTTGATTCACGCAATCTCTGTTACAATCATTCCTTCTGCTACTGATGATGTTGCTAATAGAGTTAAGAGGACAAATGCATCTAAGGTAAAATATTTTTTAATGTTACTGCCTGCATTAGCCATTTTTCATTTAACATAAGTGATCATTTCTCAACGGTGTTTTTATAAAATTCGAGAATAGCATATAAGTATTTTCTTTTACAAACTGCTCGTCAAGACTCACCTATTCAATATACTAAAACTTTTCACTGCCTAAACATCTAAAAAATTCTTTGCATTTCTTGCTTTACGTTAGTCTATATGTTTTGCTTTCATATTTTTCACTTTCATATCCTTTGATATTCTTGTTTTCTTCATAATAAGCAGGATTTAAAAATTGCATTGTCTTACATTAATTTTACATTTGCGAAATATGGATTTTGATTTTATTCTTACATCCCGATGTGCAAAACTTTGAAAGCTTATATATTATACATGACAACGAGGTATTTTAACCCTGGAATGCGAAAGTGAGATCATTTAACTCGGAGATATACGGAGAGTTATATTTTTTTCAAATCCTCACTACCAGGTTAATATTTTCAGGAATTAATAGATTAATTTAAATTTTAACTCTGTTAAATGTGCCACCTGCTCATGAATTTCATAATTTCACGATTCCGTAATATATATATATAATGAAATATAGGTCAAATTGTAGAAAAGAATTAAAATATTTCTGCTTTTTAATAAACTAAAGGAAGTTGGATTTGAAATCTTTATTAAATTTAAAGTTAAGATAAAGTTAAGATCTAATTTCAACTTTTGGATTTTTATAAAGTATACATTTAGAAATTTATAAATGCATCTGGTAAAAAAACAATTACGAAATGCAATTATTCTGGAGATATCCAAATGTCAAAGCTTGATAAACTATTGAATACTTTTCGTAAATTTTAAAGCATTTAGATGCAAAGATGAACTTTATTCTGAACTTATTGATAAGGAAAAATTGAAAAAACCAACACATTAACAGAAGAAAATCCATACCACGAAAATTTAATACCTTATTTATTATCTGTTCACCAATATTTTCTCAAAAGTCCTGCATTTGTACAATTCCTCTTGGAATGAATTAATTGCATTTATGAAATGCTTAATAAATCGGTAAAAAGTTAAGTTTTCGCTCTTAAAATAGCACAAAGCACGGAATATAAAACACGAACAAACTTTATATCTTCAGATTCAATTATTTAATTATAAATATGAACGTCTATTTTGGTTATAGTTTTCTCTAAGAATTTAGCACCTTTTCTACTACCAATAGTATTGGGACAAGTCTTGAAAATATTTGTCAAAAATGGAAAGCATTAAAAAAATAAATATTTTCTTGTAACTAGAATTGAGATATATCAAATGTCCGTTCAAATGCAACAATAACTAAATGGGGATTTCGTTAGACACTGGGAATCGCTGAAATTTCTCGATGGTTTACTTCAATCATTAAATGGTTAAAAGTTCCATGAAGAATATTTTAAGAATTGTTTACGAGTTGCCATACCAGAAAGCTGTCAACTTACAAATCTACTCCAATCATTTGTAGCAAGGATAATGAATGATTATAATGAATCTCGTGTTAACGAAAAGAATTCTTGCACTTTGCATAAAGAAACGTATCCAATAATGCTCAGAAATGTTACAATATTCAGATTGCCTGAGTTTAGTAACCTGACATAAAACAAATTCAACATTAGTTGCAAAAATGCATAAGAAATTGATTTGTAAGATATACTAAAAACTGAGAATTTTTAAAACTTCTAACATTCGTAATTCCTTTAAATATTACATTTTATCCACGCCAATGAAAAATTAACCAGTTATGGACTAATCACAGTTCGGTTGATTTTATAGCTACTACAAACTTTCTCTTTATCCTAAAACTTGTTTAATTTGACAACCCCAAATATCAAGCATTAAATGAATGAGTTTATGAATCCAGAAACATGGTTATTTTAATAGAAAAGCTATCTGAATATTTGAACCCACTGAGAGGATCAGTTAAACATGGAGAGTTTGGTAATATTGTTTATATGACCAATTATGTTCCTTTCTACCCGTACATTAAAAGCAAGAATGAGCTAACCTACTGAACACAAGCATCGAATTAGAGATGCTTGAACTATGGATCTCAACATACATAGAGGGACAAAATAAATTAACTTGAATTTTAAACGCATCGGATGGAGTAAACATGCTTTACATGTGAAATAATTCTCTGTGATGAATAATTCTCAACTTACCTGAAATGTCAGACAAATATGTATTAGCTAAAACGAGTAAAATTAACTGTCAATACAAAAAGAAATTGCAGTAACTACTACAAGAATTGCAAAAGATCATGCAACAAAGTATTATATAGTAGTTCATGAAAAGCTATTTTTCAAAATGCATTTGTAGTCTACGAGAGATTGTGTTATCTTTAACTGCACTTGGACCATTTTCGACCTACAGATACACTTTAAATGGCCCTTTCCCCCCCCCATCGCTTGTTAATAAGTGAATCTACTATAAATTCATTTAAACTGAATCGAAAATTTATAAAATATATTTGAATCGCATTAGAAGATTTATCGGAATTGAAATTTATGTCTCACCATACCATCAGGTTGTATTTAATTGGTAAGGATTACAAACTTTGGTCTTGCTTGTCAAAATCGTATGCAATTTTCAAGATAGTTTCCAGCTCTATAGACTATAATTGAATGCAACCTTGTATCTTGAATACATCGTCTTTCAAACGCAAATCTTAATGGACGCCATAAATTCAATCTTTTTCGATGAAATTCTTCTGCATCACTTAAACTTGCATCATCATTTCTTGATTTGTCGACAGAAAGACAAATATTTCTTCAAACTTCAAGATTATCTTCCGAGGCATGGAACTGTAAAAAAAAAAGAACACGTATTTAATACTTGCGAAGATTGAAACAAACTTTATATATCCATTCTTTAATTTTTATGTGCTTAAATTCGACTAGCTTTAAGATTGTAAAGATTGAATTTATTAATCGATTTCTCTTCAATTCGTAATGAGCTAAAGTATTGAAATTTTGCATCCATCAAAAAAAAAAACAATGTACTATTTTATGAATTTTAAAATTTTATTATCAATCAATCGACTGAATTAAATGGCGAAATCGAAGGGTGCCATCCCCTATTGAAATTTTAAAAGCATCAGGACTAATATTAAAGCCAACGAATAATAAATAAAAGACTAAACATTAAAAACTAATCGTTTTTACTTATTAATACTTTTTTCTTAATATAAATATCGTGGCCTAAAAAGTTACAGTTCACAACAGGAAATCCATCGAAGTATTAAATGCGGCTGTTCTATTCAACAACAAACAAACATTTAAGAGAAACATTTGTCAATATTTTGAACTAGAGAACACAAAATATATCATTAACTCTTTGAAAATAAGTATTTGATATCTTTCTACGTTACACGTCAAAATGGAATATTAATATAAGCTTATTATTAATATTAGTTCAACCACGAATTTAATAAGTAACACATTTTCTTTCTACCCTCTTTAAGTTTTGCTTTCCTTTCCAAAACTCTAAAAAGGACTAAGGAATCAAGTTTCACTTTTCTTATTTTGCTACTTTTTGATTTTACTACAGATAATTATATTTAAAATATTGTAATATGACAAATAGACTTTTAATGCTAGCATTTTCTGTTCATCTTAAAAGGATAAATAGAAGTTATTTTTTTAATATATTCGCGATTTTTGAAGTACTTCGAGGACATTCATTAATTCATATTTAATACAGTAGCAAAACATTCCATATTCAGTTTTGGAACAAAGTCCCGCTTTTAAGCAACGGATTGAATTTTGAGCCCTGATCAAATGAAACACTCCCCCTCCCCTCAAGTGTCTCAATATGCGAGTTTCAAGGATAAACAAAAAAAATCACTTTCGGGAATCTTAGACATTCATTTCGTATCTACTCCAATTTTAGCTAATGAACGAGTTCGATCAATTCAAATTACAAAATTCCTGTAACATAATATATGGAAGAAAAAATTTCAATAAAGCAAATAAAAATTCGTCCGAAATTTTTCAAAAAGAAAATTGACTACTTTTAGAAGAATTTTGAAATTGTAGCGATTTCACATTGACGATTCTAAACAAATTTTATCTTTAAAACATTTGATTTACCCTTAATCTTTTTCAATAATGACAAGATTATTACGAGAGCTGCGATTGATTTTAAGAGTTTGTACCATACCATTACCTTTTCCGAATATTTCTTTTATTTAAAAACCTTCAAAATGGTTTGCTCACTTTTGAGATTTCAGTTAGCTCGTGTGGGAGTATGGATAGATTCCTCCATTTTAAACGTTCAGAGCTTCAAGAAACGACGCTACGGTATTTTTAGCAAGGAACAAGAGTATTTTATAAAACAAGAAACAAAAGATTAACAGAAGTTGAAGTAGCTCTTTCGAGCTGTGAAAGAAATATTAAGTTCTTCTTGGCCAGATTGTGTAGTGGGTAATGAAACAGAAGTACCCACATTCGTTTAAATCAAATTTCATTTGAATTGTACTCGAGCTTTGCAGTTAAGATAGAAGTTCTCTCAACAGACTGGCTCTTACTTTTTTCAAGACAAACAATCCGAGTTATACAAGATTGTAAAAAATTTCATTTAATTAACTTTACATTTTCTGGAAATATTGGAATTCTCATACAGAAGAGTAAAATTTGTTTTGTATCTCATTAACTCTTTTTATAGCCGTATAAAATAGTTAATAGTTTCATCCATTTTAATGGCATTCCAAGAATTTTGTAAAACATATTTTACCACCAGAAATAAAAAAAAAATATTAACTTTAATAGATTAAGAATATTTTAAGAAAGAATTCATTCAATCTAAAAATTTTCATACATAATCAGAAAGTACTTTAAAAAATAATAAATTTTTTTAGCTAAATGCAAACGTTATTAAAACGTTAAATGGGACATCTACTCAACTAGTAGAAAAAATACAATTGCATTTGATTTCCTTTTTAATTTAAAATGTTGCAAATGAATAATATTTTCAACAAGAATAATTATTTCTGCAGATACTTTAATAATCCAAAACAAATACACTAATAAAAAGCCGTCACCAAATTTCTATAAAGCATATAAATAAATATATTATTACTTAGTGAAAACAAAACAGCATACCTAAAATATGAATACTGATAAAGTCAGTATAAATTTCTTTTTATCGTAGTAAAATATCAAACGCCACGCTTAGCACTTCAAACCAAAAAGGTCATTAAGTCTCAATAAACGAATTAATGAATGAAGCCGAAAACTGGATTTACTATAGATCGAAAATTCTAGAGCTTGAGTTGAGAAGTTTGTGCTGAGGTCTGTGCTTGCCCTTCATACCTTTTAATCTCAAATTTTCTTGCATCGATTTAAAATTTTAGATGAAATTACTCAAATTAGACGAACCACATTTGAAATAAATCCGAAGAAATGTATTAATTGTTTTAATAGCTTATAAAAAAATGCAAATATATTCCGTTGTCGTTCTCCCATAGATTTAAACGCGGTAATCGTTCCAATGACATGATGATTAAAGTAACTGGAAAAATATTAGTTAATCAAACCCATAACAGAGTTGTGCCAATGATCTGAGAGCTTTGTGAAATAAAGTAATTTAAACTGAAAGATTTAGCAACATTTTTTTTGAAGAAAAAATATAAAATTATCAGCTTTTTACAATGATAAACAAAAATTATATTTATCAGGCTTCAAACAGAAATAGAAAAATTGAAGAACTGATTTCTGTTAATAATTTAGCCTAAGCAGTATCATTTTGAAGCATTTCCTGGGGCAAAGGTCTCTTTCTTCAAAGATAGGGAAGATAACAGCCAAGAAGCAGAGTGATAAATAAAATTTTCAAAAAGAAGACCCAAAATTGGGTTTTCAAACCTCAATTAGCCAAACGTTCTTGTATTGAAATTTGTTAATGTGTCTTCATTGGATATTCTAAAACAATCGACTAATGAAATTCAAACTTTAAATTACTATCTTATAAACTTCTGTTATTTCCTCTTTTTTTTTTTTTTTTTTTTTTTTTAAGATGGGCTTATAAGAATCTTAGCTTTAATCAGAGGGTCAGAGAATCGAAATCCAGAGGATTCGAAAATCGTTAAGTTAAAAGTTATTTATTCGCCATGAAGATTGGTGGTCTCGTGTGTTGACTAAAGCGGTCGCTAGATTAATCCGGCCTAGATTGTTTATTTTGTTGGGGTGTGGTGAGGGAAGAGTCACCTGAAGAGTGCTGAATACAAATAACTAGCTGTCAATCTTGAAAAGTAAGTAGCTGCATTACCCTTCGAGATACACGACAGAAATCTTCGATTAGATGAAAATATCTAATCGATGTTAAAAATCTTTTGTTATATGGAAAAAGGCTTAATAAGCGGAAATAAAATGCTCTTGTTGATGACTAAGGTGCCAGGTCATTTGACGGTGTCATATGAGTATGGTTCGAAAACCGGTATCTTTAAAAAACTTTATTCTTATTATATACTTTTTGTTGAGAGAAATGCCAGAGTGAGAGTACAAATTTGATAAATGTCACATTTATAATACAGCATAATACTTTAGGAACCAGAATGAAAATAAGGAGCAAATCATTGAATAAAAGAAGAATATTGAACTAAAATCTTGAAAATTTAAATAATTATTCACAAATTTAAACAATTCAGAAGATCAATCAATAATAACGATTTAAGGGGGAAACACCGGTATTAAATTCTCATCTCCAGGAATCAGGCGTGATTTCATTCAAAATTTCCCGCTTCAAATCCCGTTATTAGTTTGGTTCACTTAAAAGGCATCTGACCACGTCGAGGACAGATGCCATTGATGGGAAATCATTCAGAGAGGGGATATCGCCTCAAATATCAATGATATATCAAAGATATCAAAGAGCCATATGGTAGGTCTGAATCGGTTATTAACATAATTAAACTACACTGGTGTGCAAAACTTAAGCAACAGGTATGTTTTTTGCCATAACTTCACGAGAAATCATCTGAGAGACATGAAATTCAGAAATGAGATACAGCATTTTGTTCAGAAAGAATGACGAAAGCATAGTTGCGCAGAAATGAATACAATGCATACAGTATGGAATCAAACAAAAAAAGGCTTTATTGAACTCATAGTATCGTTACTCATGATTGTCTGTTCAAGAGGAAGAACAGAAAGCAGATGTTCCTTAGTATGGGATATGCCCTCCCCTTACTGCAATGGTTGCTTCGGACCGTCTCTCCATACTCAGCACCAGATTGTCCAACAGTTCTTGAGGTAAGAGTGCCCATTCCTCAATCAGCATCTGTTTAAGTTGTCGGGTGTTCCCAGGAGGATGTACTCGTGCCGCAAGGCGTCTCCCCAAAGCATCTCACACATGTTCTATCGGATTTAAATCAGGGGAGAACGCCGGCCAATCCATTCGAGTGATATCTTCACTTTCCAGGAGCTCCTCAACAGCATGAGTCCTGTATGGCCGTGCATTGTCATCCATAAAAACGAAGTCTGATCCAATGGCACCTCGGAACAGACGCACATGGGGAAGGATCACCTCCTGACCATAGCGATCTCCAGTTACAGAACCTCTGTCGAAAACGTGGAACTCAGTCCGCTCGTTCATCATAATGCCTCCCCAGGCGACAACTCCAGGACCACCGAAACGGTCTCTTTCCGTGAAACCTTGATATATATATATATATATATATATATATATATATATAAATATAAATATATATATATATAAGTACATATATATAGCATATTTACATCGCTTTACAATATTTACAATAGCAAAAATAGATTTTTTTGTTGATATTTTACCATCTACATTGAAATCTCGTCTCAAATATATGTGCCTATTATATTTAATATTGTAATGTATGTAGTATATGTTTAATGATGTACTATATATATTAATATGAAGCGTTTTTAAATTTCTGTATTGCAAACCTAAAAATAAAGTCATATACCATTCTTAATGTATTCCTTCTTAAAAGTGTATGAGTTACTTAATAAATAATAAACAATTTAGAGAACAAAATTTTTCATCACTCGAGGAATAATAAGCATTGGTTCTAAAGAAAGCGCATGCCTTAAAGTCATTTAAAAATAAAAAGTAGATGCAATAAAACTAAAACTAAAAATGAAATTTCAATATATTTTTTTATTTCTATTACTCATTCCTTAAAATATTCCAGATTATGATATTTAATTACTTTGATTTATTTTATGGTTGTAAACATGCATTTGTTGACACATTAATTTCGAAATTTTGTACATTTGTGTATTTTTTTTGTAACAATACTGAGTTAATATTTACATAAGCATTGTTAATTAATTAAATTTTGATTTCATGTGGCGTACGCTACTTAGTGATGTATTTTAAAAAAATTAATTTCAATAATTCATAATACAATGAAACCTTTATGAATAAAATACACTGTTTCAAGTAATATCGGTTATTATGATACATTTAAGGAATTTCCTTTTTAGGAATGTAAATACTTAGTGAATCAAACTCTATTTCATTATTTCTGACATAAGGAATTTAAAAAAAGGTCTTTCTTTTTCTTAAAAAAAGGTTTTAATCGAAGATATTTTTTTAAAAAAAGGATACAATAATTGTTTCCTTAAATTTTTCATTTTTTTGAAAACAAAATTTTTTAATTGTGTCTTTCAATTACCTAGATCTTGATAACCTGGTGGTAATCTGGGCTTCTGAACTGCAGAGTTATGCAGACACCGATTCTGTTACAGAATTGTCTAGTGTATGCGCTTGGTATGTATAAAATTAGTCGGGGTTGAATATCTTTCATTTGTAGAGAACTAAAGTTCTGATTCAAAATTATTTTAAATAAATCAAACGCACTATTACATATTTTACAATAATATTCATAGGTTGCCAAACTATGAAATTACTTCCTGTGGCGTGCATGATGATATAGTCGTTCAAAATGATCTACAGGGCAGACCGACGGACCAATAGCGACCAAAATTGATAGGCAATTACTTCTTAGGTTATAACTGATAGTAAAAATTTTTTAATCAAATTTTTAATTCAATAATCAAAATTTTAAATTGAAATGAATTAAAATTTTACCATTTTGCTCCATTAATTTCGAATCACATTATCACAGAAAAATCAATTTTTACATCACCCCAAAATTCAAAAAATAAAATTTTCAATGGCGTGAATTTTATATTTCTTTTTTTTCTAATTTTAATAAATTTTTATTATATTTTACAACAATATTTTTCATTGTTTGATTTATTGCATTTCTATACCAATGAATATTGGAAGATATTATATACGTTTTCTTGCATGTACATTGTCGTTGTTGTTGAACAATTTTTAAAAATAAATAAAGATTGATTAATCAAATCTAAAACATTTATTTTCATGGTGAATTGCTTCGAATGAGATTCTAATATTCTTTAAATTTTTTTTCAAAGAAAAAATCTTTAGAAAGAAAGAAAACCTATACTCAAATTGTGATGATCAAATAAGAACATATTAGATTTCAAATGTTATCGAAAGTTTTTGGTTAATTCCTGTTTTAATTAATAATTTTTTAGAAATGAAAAAAAAGTATTCTAACTTTTACAAGACGAAAAACGAAATTCTGCAGACACATGGGAAATTTCAAAATATGACCTACAATAAATAAAGAATCTAATTCCAAGTAAAACATAAATTTGTTCAAAAAGTAAGAATCGGAAAAATGTAAAAATCTAAAATATATGTATCTAAGAAGTACCATCATAGGATATGACAATATTTTTATTAAATCTCCACAATCAATATTCTTATCACATTCTTGATGAAAAAAGAAATTTTCTTTTTTATTCACCGAGTATCAATTATCTCATTGTGTTTAGAATGAAAACGTAAAGAGGTGAAAAAATACAAATGTCTTTTGCATGAATAAACATTAATTAGAAAAAAAGAAAACAGTTTTTATTTCTTTATTTAAGGATGTCTATTTGTTTCACAAATTTATCGACTTAATAGCGATATTTGACGTGAACTTGATAATTACAGAACCATTGAAATAATCGCTGGAGTTCATCAAGGTTTGCGGAAAATAGATCACAAGCTTGATTATAAATAGACGAACAAGACTGTTTCGATATCAAACTTCACTAAGAAGCACTTGCAAGAGTTTCAGTAAACTGAAGGAGAAAAAAGTCAACTTCAAAAATGGTAAAGATATTTTTTTGGAATAATAATCTATACAATGCATACTTGAGTTTAAGACCGTGTTTGAAGAAATACTTTAGCTTTTGAAAGTAAAAAAATTTGCATGGAATCTGAAATTTTAACATGATAATATTTTAATGTTGGCCATTTTTCTGTAAATTGTGTAATGTGTAATTCCTTTTGGAAAAATCGCTCAAAACTGTTAACTGATCAGAACATTGCATCTGGAACAACCAAATTTGACATTCAGTTATTTCTTAGGCAGTAGCTTCTCAGTTATATATGGTTTCTCAAGATTTTAAGTAAATTTTTAAATAAGTAATTAACTTATTCAAGATTTAATTGCCACCAGTTATCGTATCAAAGATTAAAATTAATTTAAATCAATGTTTATTTAATAAAAAAAGGAATGCTTTTTAACACCATGATGTTTATAAGCTGGGATTCATTCAGCAAATTGCATTATGAACCAGTGGTATCTAGGAAACTTTATCGCATATTTTCTAATTAACGTGTTATCCCAGAGACCGCCTTGTATGGCATTGCGTACAATATTTAAGAAATATTCTTTGGCACGAATTTAACATTTTTTTAAATCTGTCATGTGATTCTTGGTGATTAATCTCTGGAATGTGATTAATACTATTCGGAAACCGAATTTGAGTTTTAGATTTATCTTTACCAACCAATTGAAACAACAAATTTGACACAACACTTGTGGTCATAAAAATCCAGTGTCGGATTTGATATATTTAAGTCACTAAATTCTTGTATTTTCGCCTTTACATGTTTCTGAATGTACCGACCAACAGACAGTCAGCCTGCTGTTTGTTTCGACTCAAAATTTGACAGTTATCTACATTATAGATGTTAAATTTCTGTACCGAATTTTAACTATCTAGCTCTTTTCGTTTTGTAATTATTGTGTTACTTTATATTCGAATAGCCGAACAGACAAGTATCTTGTGAACAGGTTTTGCTCAAATTTGTTATAAACATAACGCAAAGATTGATATAATCAGGTTATACAATACAGTGTAGACGGATCATCTAGAATTTTACTATGCTATGATGGCTACGATGTTTAAATCTATGGGATGAATATTCTTTCATTTTTGTCCATTGATAGAAAACATAATGAAAATATACTGAAATGTGATACATCTTTCTCTCAAAGTTTCTTGAATGAATGTCCGCATTATTAATCCTGTGGTGAAAGAAACAAATTTAATTTCAACAAGAAAAATATTAGTTTTTTTATAAGCAATTTTTAATGATGTGAATACTATTGTTTTTTAATTCCAAATATAATTCTGTGAAATATTCACTTTTTTCATGCTTCAGCTATGTTGTTTTAAATAAATATAAGCATAGTATATATATATATGATACTTCTGAGAATTAGAGATATTTTTTTATAAATATAGATCTAAAATGTTTTAACCATATTTATGAATTTCATTTTAAAAATAAGTGAAATAACAGACAAATTTAGAAAGGAAGTTTTGAATCTAATAGTTTACTTATAAAATTATAAGAGATTACTATTATTCAAAAACGCTTAAATCAGTGAAAGTGGCAATATAGAAAAAATACCACCCAATATATATTGTGGGCAAACAAGGATTCTAAATTACAATTCTCTAAAAATAAAGATTCAGCATATAACTGAAAGAATGTAATGTATTTATAAAGGATATTGATTATTTTTTCAAAATAATTAAACAATTTTCATTTTTATTTTTATAAAACTTAATATAATCATTAATTTAAATATGAAAAAGAAAGAATATCAGGAGTTTCATCCTTTCACTTCGTCAAGAGTCACATCCAGATGGGGATTCAAAATCTCCAACATTTGGTTCTCTTCAATTTTGCCAATCAATTAAATTTATTATGCATAATTTTTTGATTTGATCAAATTAATATTAATTATTACTCTTTTTGCATTTATAAAACTTAAAAGCTTTTTATGATGTTAAAAATATGAAATACTGGTAAATTATTAACGTATTTTTTTTCTTTAAGTCATTTTTTAATGAATATAAAACATGGATGCATAACATGTCAATTTTTCAGAAATTCTCAGTGATTGTCCTTGTTGCTCTCTGCATTGTGCTGCTATGCACATACGCTACATGTCAGTCCGCAGATGGTTTAGAAGCCCGTCATCATCATCATCATCACGGGCATCACCATGGCCATCACCATCACCACGGACATCATCATGGCCACCACCATCATCATGGCCATCATCACCACCATCACCATGGCCATCACCACCATCACGGTCACCATCATCATCATGGTCACCATCATCACCATGGACACCATCACGGGCATCATCATCATCACGGACACCATCACGGACATCATCATGGACATCACCATTAAATATTACCAATGACGAGGGATAGCTATTAATGCTTCTCTCTGTAATTTTTTCATATTGATACTTTGCGTAACTTTGTTTTGAAATTGATGCAAATTTGACGAATAAAATACTTTTATAGTAGGAAAGTAAACTCTGTTCATTTATTTTTGCATCGGATTTGCACATGCTTCATAAAGATATCATATTCAAAAGATAATATTTTTCATAATTACGAGGTATACCAAAAAAGTGGAACAAGCATTTATCTCTTTAAGTATTACATCTAGACGAATGATTTCTATTACAAAGTTTATTCAATTTTTTTATTCACTTATTATTAAATATGGTGGAAAATTGCAGGAAAACATTATGATTTCTTTAAATGTTGATAATAAAAGGTTGAAAAATTTTAATTTTTAAACTGTTTTCAATGTAAAAAAAAGAAAAGAAAAAGAAACATCAATTGGTAAAATATTTCTTTAACATTCATCTATATACGCATAAACTTGAATACTCTTGTCTGCAAAATTTGAAACGATATTGAAAGGCAAATTCAACCTGTAAACCTTAAATTAACCTTAAACGCTTTTTATACTGGCGTTTAAACAAGCCTTCCTTGTGCATTTCAGAGATAATATGCATATCACAGTAAGTTATTAAGAAGGCGGAATTAGAAAACAATAACGCATTCATTAACTATAAAATTAAAAAATGTCAAATAATATTTTAATTGAAGCATTTCTAATACATTTTTAATGCGCCTGCAATACCAATACATAGCTATGTTCTTCTGGAATATTTGTGTACATGCGATAAGCAAATATTTTTACATGATAAAAAATTTGACAAAAGACAACATAAATTGGTTGCCATTTCATCAAAATGGTTTCATAAAAATTAACTTGACAAATGTTTAAATAAAACAAATTTTTAAGTTCAGTTATAAATTTTTAAAATGAATTTTTAAAAAATTCATTTAAAACTTAACACAAAATAACAAGATGGAAAAATTGTGAAAGAAATTAAAAAATATTTTTAACAATATACTTTTTTAAAAGACTAAAAAGTGGATTTTTTTTAATTATTATTTTCAATTTTTAGTTTTTAAATTCTATTTCATTGTTATAAATATTATAGGCGCTTGATATCAATTTTTTTCTCAAATGTTCTACTAATTCTTTATTGTCATCATCAATTTGGAATTTAATTAAATTAATCGATTAACAGATAAGAAAATATTTTAAAAATATAAGTTTGATTATATTAACGTTCCGTTTTAAACCAACACTAGAATTATTTTCGAACGGAGCTCGTAATTTTTAAAAGCGGTCAGATGAAGAGGACAACACATGAACTGGCACCCCCTTTCAAAACTTCCACACCACACTAGCTTAAAAAATATAAAGAATACGGAAATATACAAAATTTGAAACTCTAGCATATCAGAAAGTGAGTGAAAAATCGATTGCAGCATTTCACCTTTCTAAACATGTGTATTTCTAGTTATAGAAAGCATTTATTATGAGCTTGAGAAAATATCTATGTTATACATATTCAAATTACTTCCTATGAATTAACCAATTCAAATGACTATAAAGCCATATATCCATTTTTTTGCGATTAAGATGTAATAAATATTATCTCTGCTGTTTCAGCCTTATTGTACAACTCCAACCTTCTTTTGCTATGTCTTTCTCTGAAAGTATGACTTCATTTGTTCAATTCACTTACAAATGTCTTCTAGCGAGACCACCACTTTATGTATTTCTATATGAAATTGATTGATTATGATATGTCTCGACACTCTGAAATTCTATCGGAACATTTTTGAACCACCACGCATTTACTTCTTTATTTGTAATAATGACAGTTTACTTTTTGTGAATAGAATATTTTCAACTGTTTCGTTTTTTGTTTTATATAATATTTCTTACTTTTCTGTGGTTTTATACATTTTCTACTTTTTTTATAGTTTCTTCGATATTTTTCTTAATTAATTTATCCTCTAATTGAAATTTGGTATTTTTTGTTGAAGGGCTCACCCAATTAGTCTACTAAGCATAAATTTAATTAAAAAAAAGCAATAAATAGCCAGCAAAATTTCAAACAATCTGAGAAAATTTTTTAATTAAAAATATTTTTATCTTTAGCAAGCAATGCATTCACATGCATTTCATATAAATTAATGCCAAATTTCTTGTCATATCCATTTTTATTATATGGAATTCGTTATATTTTTGATTGTCTATCTTACTTTCTCTATTGTCTTTATTTTGTTAAATAAAAGTAAGCCTGCCACTAGATGGATATTATTCCCCAAGTTACACTGGTGTGCAAAATTTAAGCAACAGGTATGTTTTTTGCCATAACTTCACGAGAAATCATCTGAGAGACTTGAGATACAGCATTTTGTTCTGAAAGAATGACGAAAACATAGTTGCGCAGAAATGAATACAATGCATACAGAATTATGAAATCTTATGAAAAAATTTTAATAGTTGCTGATGCTGATTATTATTTATCGCCTATATTCACCATTCCTCTAAAAAAGAAAATACCGAATTTTTATTCGCGAAACCGACACATAATTATAGCTTTTGCTAATTTTATTTATATGAACACGTCACTGAGTTCACATAAATAAATGACACTTTTATGCGCTATTTATGCGAACGCATTAGCATATTGATCATTATGGTGATCAATTAATTCTTTTTAAAATTCGTAAGTTTGAAAGTTTTTCTACTGAGTGGCTTAGCCAGTCCTCTACTGTTGAAAAGTGATGTAAAAAGAATTGAGAAGTCTTACTGAATCAGTTTTATTTAACTTACTATCCTAAATATCAATCATTAAGACCGCTAATGTACTTGTTAAGCAAGCGAGTATTTGAAAGATCTTCGATTAGAGAATTAATGTATTTATATTTTTTCTAAAAGAAAGAATATCTAAAGAAAATAGAGTGGGAGTTAAAATACTTCAGATTTCGGATTTGAATGCTTAAATTTTTGAATTTAATAAGTGAATCTAAAAGTATTCTTAAATTAATTCTATGAATAGGCATAATATTTTAAGTATATTACGTAAGCCACATATATTTCGAAAATTATTGAATCATATTGGGAAAGCCACATCTAAACTGATTAAAAGAAGAGTACTGTTAGTAACTCAAATCCGTATAATTTTTTTTTGTTCCTAATATCGAAATTGGCAGGCATCGCATTTAGATTGATGTTTGAGAAAAATCATCCGTTCACAAAAGGTTAACCTTTTCCACTCGGAAAAGTGATTCGATGCGTAATTAATCACTTTATAAAAGGACTTGTTAATCGCTCTCTCTATATATATATTGTTACAAACCTGCAATTCGGCTTCCCAGCATGGTTTGTTCCATCAACAGAAAGAAAATTTTACAGTCATCTGAATGGGACAAAGTCCAGGTGGCACGTCGGAGGTCCCAGAGCTTGGCGACAAACTTGGCGACTTGGTGACCAATTTAGCGACTTGGCGACCAATTTGGCGACTTTGGCGCCAAAATAGATTATACCCGAAACTTCGAGAATTTTCCCGATCTGTCCAGTAGGAACCGAGATACGCCTCGAACGTTCCTGATTGGTTGAGAGGCTTCTAGCCCCGCCTCCCGAGACCTATAAAAGGAAGCAGCCGCAGCTGCCAGAAAAAAGTAGACGACAGAGTCGTCAAAGACAGAGAAGGCAGTAGGAGAAGTCGAAGACAGAGTGGACGGAGTCGTCGAAGTAGTAGTCGAGAGTCGTAGTCGGAAGCGACGGAGTCAAGCTCGTGCTGAACGGAGCTGTACGCTACTGTCTGCAGTATATTCTGGTTGTATGCTGCTGTGTGTGCTGTTGTATGCTACACGTCTCGGCTGAAGATAGTCGTCTCTGTGCTGTATATAGCTGTCGCTTTTGTGCTGTCCTGTGTGTCTTCGTGTAAATAAACGTCGTTGTTTTTATTCTACTTCTGCCTGCTGATTGAGCGTTCTTTACACCATATCACTTCCACTATCCAAACGAACCCCGGCAAGAAAATTCGTAACAATATATATATATATATATATATATATATATAGTTGTTTTAAGTTGAATTTCCCCTAAAAATTAATCTACATCTTCCTAAAATTCTGTAGGTATTTTTAAAAATCGAAATTAAAAATAATTAAATAAAAAGTCAAAATGATGATTGAGAGGTAACACTCGAATGCAAAGGGTTATTATACTAAGCATTCTAATGTATTTTGAGATGTGAAACTCTACGAGGAACAAAAAAAATCTTTTGACACAAAACTGATAAATAATTTTATTTATAGCATTAGTCATTCATAATATTGAAAATAATTTTAATTAATAATGATTTTAATATAATTTTGATTAATGACCTATCTTTGCTGCATATGAATTAAAGTCCAATTTTTAATATATAAATATTTGCTTATTTATTAGCTACAAACATGAAAAACTAATTATTCATAATAAAATTTGATCAATAAGATTATAATTAGATAAGTTCTATTTGTTGTTGTCTTGATTTTTTTTCTATCATCTTCTACATTACATCAGATTGTTTCGTTATAAGCTCAATATCGATTGCTTCTAACAGGATAAACTCCAGGCATTATTTCATAGTCGGAATACTAAAATGAAATCTTACAGAGAATTTATCATTCATAAATCTTAGTAATTATCGAAAAGAAACAGAATTCGTCACAATCATCACTTCAAATGCAAATTTCAAATTTTTTCTTCCAGGAATTCGTTAACTTTTTAGCAGCAGAAAAAAAAAATTCTTATCATTGAAAGCATTTTTCCAATTGGAACATATTGATATTATTATATCCATTGGGCTATAATCAGAGTGGACATTTCGTATATACTAAATGCAGCAACTGAATTTGACACATATGTATGGTATGCAAGTACGAGGAGTTTAAATTATTTTAATATTGTTATTCAATTTTATTTAGATCTTTAATCTTCAAGTCGTGGAGAGATAAAAATTTGCTAAGATATAAAAATATTTCTCAAAAAAAGAAAACAGCGTATCTTAATTTTGTTATTCGGTCATAGCTCTACCTTCTTTTTATCAGGCTTCTGGTCTTCCAAGAATCTATTCATCATAAAGAAGTGATGATAAAAATTATTTGACGGATGATATTTGTATTAGTTACATAGGGTGAGTGGTACCTTAATCAATTTCCTTAGGGTGAGTGGTACCTTAATTCGTGGTACAGTAGTTACTTTCATACTTTAAACAAATAAAAATATTTTGCTAGTATAGTATCTATATTGCCTGACAAGAATGATTTTTTCTGTAAGTAATACAACATATCTGGAATAAGTAATATTACACACCTATGAGTATATCGAATTGTATATAGGATTTATTTTCTCAAAAAATTAACGATCCAACTAGTCAAATACCAATTTCAGAATGAATTTTTTCTAAATTTTCTCAACTGAAATGAAATATCAGAATGTAACGAAAATGTTCCAAAATCTCTTAAGAATAGACAAATGCATTTCTATTACTTGGATTTTCATAGTTTATTAAATTGATATTTTTCGAAACATTATGTAGTGTTCTATATTTGCATCGCTCCAATTTATTCCTTTTTTATTTAGTTTTAAATTAATTAATGATTGACTGAAATAGCTGTCTATTAATCGCATTTCTGATTAAAGAACTGTTTTTCTTACAATTATAATATTCAGCTTTCTTAATAAATAAGTATAATAAATACTATATCATTAAACAGTTGATTTTAATAAAAGAAATAAAATTTAATAAATAAAATAAATTTAGTCGTTTTTGCTTATGATAACATTAATTCAATAGAGCCGAAACAGGTAAAAAAAAGACATTATTTCGGGAAAGTATTTAAACAGTTCACTTGCATTTTTATTGTATGAACTATATATTAGCATACCATATTTAAGTAAAAAAAAACTAAATAATGTAATAGAATATATATAATAAATTCAATTAGCGTCTCTAAAATCTTAAATTTTTTAAAGCATATCTAGCTTTAAAACTTAATAATTAAAAAGACCAAACGTTCATATCTATGAAGATATTTTATTTATTAATCTTGTTTTTTTTTTTCAGAACAAAGTGATGCAAAGCACATATCAAATTGGGAATATTATAAACAGAGGCAATAAAATTATCCTTCTGTATATGAGATTTAATGATGGTGTCCATGATGATGATGATGCCCATGATGATGACCATGGTGATGATGATGTCCGTGATGGTGTCCATGATGGTGATGGTGACCATGGTGGTGGTGATGGCCGTGGTGGTGATGATGATGATGGCCGTGATGGTGATGGTGTCCATGGTGGTGGTGGTGACCATGATGATGTCCATGGTGATGGTGATGGCCATGATGATGCCCGTGATGATGGTGATGGCGGGCTTCTAAATTATCAGCGGATTGACATGTAGCGTATGTGCATAGCAACACAATGCAGAAAGCAGCAAAGAAAATCACTGAGAATTTCTGAAAAGGTGAAACATTATTTTTTTATTTATTTATTCGATAATACTTTTAAAAAACATGACAATATTTAACAATTGTTCCTCATTTCTTAGATTTTAAAATTAAATAATTTTGTTAATTTTTTTATTAAGATTTTACTTCTGTAGCAATTATGTAGATATTCTTATGATGATGGTAGATATATGATGTAGATGATGTAGATATAATTAGATGCATAATTAATCACGATTAATTTTAATCACATTTTGAACTTGAAATCGTCATCTATCCATCGTTCTTTATACACGTTTATCAAAATACACTATCGGTAAAACACTTTACTATATCAGAATAACAAAATGAATATTTTATAAAGAGTTACATTTTGAAACTAAACTTATAAATACCAGTTGTACATCATCAGATACACTGCGTTAAAAATTGTCGGTAAGAAATTTGATATTCACTTATTACTTTATTAATATAATAAATTAGCTATTTAAATATTAGCTATTTCACTTATTACTTTATTAATATAATAAATTAGCTTTATTAATATAATATTTTAGCTATTTAAGGTATGAAAATTCTCAATATAAAAGTATTCTACTACATTGCATTCTTTTTTCACTCTTTCTTCCTTCATTTAAAAAAATTAAACTTCATGACAATGTAACTTTTTTATTTATGGGAAATCCACAGATTTCTTGTATTACTATATTAAATTTAAACATCAGTATTTATAATAAAGGGAATATTATGCTTAAAAATATCTTTACCATTTTGAGAGTTTCCTTAGTTTCTTTTCAGTTTACTAAAACCGTTGCAATTGCTTTCTAGCAAACTTCGATATCTAAATACTGTCATTTGCCTATTTATACTAAGCTTTTGATCTAATTTCCGCAAATCTTGATTTGAAAAAGTGAGTATTTTTTTGTGATTAATTTAATGATGCAAAAGCTATTATCAATTCATGTCAGGTTTCGTGTTTAAAATGAAAAATTTGTGCAGCCAATAAACATCCTCAAATAAAGAATAAAGAGCAGTTTCTTTCTTTGAATCAGTGTTTACTCAAGCAGAAGAGACATTCGCAATTCTTTTTTTTTTAAGTTTCCATTCTGAAAACAATGGGATAATTGGCACATGATGAATGAAAAGAAAGTTTGTTTGTTTGTTTGTTTATCAAAGGGTCAGTAAGAATTTTGATTATTCAGATTAAAGTGGGCTTGCCGTTTCCTTTGATGGTACTTCTTAGAGATATCTACTCACTTTTTGTAATTTTTTTAAATTCTTTCTTTTGAGAGTTAATTTTAATGTCTTATTTTTTTTTCTCTTATACATACATACAAGTCATATTTTTTAAACCTATGTTATCTGTTACCTTCTACTTATTTTTACAAATAATCTGTTACTTTCTATAAAATTAATTTATGCAAACATATTTTCGACATTTTTGATAATATTTCAAATATTTCTATACAAGCATAATTAATTAAAGTATATATATATATATATATATATATAATTAATTTATGCAAACGTATTTTCGTATTTTCGACATTTTTTGATGATATTTCAAATATTTCTATATAAGTTTAATTAATTAAAGCATATGTATACATACTTTAATTAATTATAAATGTCATATTTTTTAACTTATATTATCTGTTACCTTCTATGTATTTTTACAAATAATCTCTTACCTTCTATAAAATTAATTTATGCAAATATTTTTTCGACATTTTTGATAATATTTCAAATATTTCTATATAAATATAATTAATTAAATTATGTATATATAAATAATATATACAATTTTTAAACATGATATTTGTAGAGAAATATATTATGTTTAAAAATTGCATACATATATTATGTTTCTATAAAATATCATATTTCATATTTAAAAAAAAAATTTCTAAAACAGCTTGAGAATTTTAAAATCTCTAAATTATGTTCTGTAATTTATATTCGTAATTCAGTATTTTTCATGTTTGTATTTATGTGTTTTTATATCGCATTCTTATAGCAGCTGTTAATGCTCAAATTACAGTTCATTCACTAATTTCCCCTTTATTGGATTGGATTTTGATTTATGTATGTTTCAGAACATGAGTTTTTGTTTAATCTTGGAAATTTCTATTTTCATATGGTGCTTTCGGTAGGATAATAGCTTTTATTTTAAAATTAATTCTTTGACTGCTACACAGAAGAAGGAAAAAAACATTATTTTGGATATAATAAGTTTTTATTTAAAAAAAAAAAACTTTTTAAATATATAATTTTTCTCTATCTAATGAGCAATATTCTTAATATTCTTAATTATTTCCAAAATTAAATTAAAGCTAAATATTTTACATTTAATACCTGAATATCAATTATACATTGCTCAGTTTAAACTTTGAGAATTGGTACACTTACATATATGCATTTTATTTATTTATCATGTCCATAATAACGCCGTGTCTTGGAACTAAATCCTATTTATTCTGTGCTAAAGCTAAGAAAATTAAGCAATATACTTGCTCACAATGGTCACCCCGTTATTACTGAACGAAGCAGTATTAACAGAATGTTTTGCAACCGACTGCTAGTATATTCTCTGTCCAGTTACTTCGGCAACCAATTCATCAGACTTAAATAGTCTCTTTGGAGATTCTGACGTCTCCTTCTTCTCCATACTATGTCGAGTATTCGTGTGCCCGAAGACATCGTCACCTACTAGTCAATTTCATGTTCACGACGGTGGCCCCCAGTTATAAGCATCATGCGAAGCTCGATCGCCTCATCTCACCATACTTGGCATCCCCTAAGAATCAAGACCCAGGCACTTTCGTTATTATCCGTACTATCCGTCCCGCTACTCCAGACGTTTTCAATCAAACTAACTCTTCTAGATGTTTTCAAATCAACGTTAAATTAACTCTAGGACTTCAATCAAACTAAATTTCTTTAAATGTCCATTTACTACCCATTTGCTGAATTTGGTACACGCGCCGATAATCACCATTCTAACAGTTCGGTTTTATGTTGGAAGCACCCAATAAAGAGACAACCGTGAAATCACCATCTATAAACGTTGAAATTTATCCTCAAGAGGTTGACTTATAATCCGTTTAATCCTTCAAGCCAGAATTTTTTTTTCTCCTTTCACCCTAACTACCATCTTGTGTCTGAACAACCGATTGGCACTTAATTTACATCAATTATTCTTATATCTCACCAAACTAAGTTTACTAATATAATCCAAACATGCCAAATCACTGGATTGCATTTTTCACCAACTTTCACCTCCCACAAACAAACGACTCAGTTAAATGCCAGAAACTCATACCAAAGAAGCAAAAAGGAAATTGCCCTCCACACATACTAGAAAAATATCTATATATCATCTTCTTTTCCCATTGACCATTCTTGTGGCTGGATCTGCCCCACTTAGTCAATATTATCTGAGCTACAGTTATTGCCTTCATCCTTTCTCAAAAATCTATCTTTCTGCTCTGCAGTTGTTCTCAACTGCAGAGTAGAAAGTGGTTGCAGTCACCAACGACTCTGCATCTCCACAGCAAGATGCCTAAATACCACTTATTGGATCATCAACTAAAAACAGACCTCGAAATGTAGATCAAAAATAGGACTTTAGATCGCACTCGAGCTGTTGACTTCTACCCTAACATGGCCCAAAAAGAGAGGAGAGAAAAATTTTCTGTGTACGTCGGGATGGGGATACCCGTACTAGCCTAAAAAAAAGGTGAGCCCCTGAAGGAGATAAATAAATATACTGTCGGAAAAACTTAATAATCCTTAATGAAATATGTCACTTTTTAATACCTTTATTGTATCAAAGTAAACGCTTCAAATGTACAAATAAATTTTTGAATGTATTAAAAATCTCATGCTTTCGACTCAAATTAATGGTCAAGTTGAATTGCTCTTTGGTTTGAAAAAAATACGTCGCAGTATTTTTATTAATTTAAATTGTTGAGTTGACTACACAAAATATGCCCCTAAATTCGCACACGAATATGTTACGAGATAATCTCAGGTGAACTATTCCAGCTTTACCTCAATGGTAAAATTGAACTATAATCATTTCCGTGACTGTTCTCTGGAACTATAATTCTCCCAATGACCATCACTGGCCGGTAGGAGATATGGCAAATCATCGTAGCTAAGATAGGTCGATCCCATTATATTATGGGATAAAAGATACTAAAAGAATAGAAGTTAAGACATTGATTATTCGGATTTAAATTTAAAATTATTACTCTGAGAATAAAATTTTAAATTACAGATTTAAAGGATCTACAAAATGAGCGGTCGAACCATATCTACCTACCATGATCAATCTGGGTTTATTCTGTTTTGTTTTTTGTAATGAATTCGATTTTAAAAACTAATTATGGATTTGATTTGCAATAAAATCTCTCTTATATTTAAAAGGAAATATATTTAATTTCTTGAAAATAATTCTATAATCTCAAGAAGCACAGAAATACGTAATATATCAGACAGCAACAATCTGGTGATTTGTAACTTTCTAAATATTGTACCGGGAAATATCGAAGACTATTGCGAATAGAATAGTTACTTAGAGAAAGTAAAATCCTGATAACTCGATGGTGCAGCATTTTTGTATCAGCTTTTACCCAAAGATAAAAATAATTCTATATTAGCATATTAACGTAGAATTATATGTTTCAGTAGTTGCACGTATGATTTAATATATATGTAATTAAGGAGATTGTTAAGGAGAGGAGCTCTCAAGGTGAATGTTAGTCTTTTATTGAAACATATCATCAAAAAAATTAAAAGCATGTCGCATTTGAAAACAAAAGTAAAAAAATTTGGTATTCTATAATTAAGTGATCTTTAGAATCAATTCTTGTGACTTCGCGGTAACATAAATTCAAGATTCCTTTTTACTCATTCGTATGTATATTCTATGCTGTAACACAGCATTTCTTTTTCCTGAAAGGTGTGCAATGGTTTCCAAATTAACTGGTTTGATACATTTAACATACGTCAAGTGAGCATGAATTACTTCCATTTGGACATTCTTAGTTTAATTTCATTAACATCCTGCTCTGAAGAAGCACGAGAATTATTTTGGAGCAGATATCTACCTTTTTAACCATAGTCAGAGAACGAGAATGATGCTTGAGTCACTGTCAAGCAAAAATAATACATTTGTTTTTCAACGCCAGATTGAAAGTTCATCGGGTTTGTATATATTGTTACTCTTTAGTTTCGGGCTTTGAACATTATTCTTAATCTCTGGTGTCTCAGACCCACAAAGGAACCTTTTTGGAATCAGGTTTGGAAATTTGCTTTCTGCAATTTTGAAACCAATACCTCAAAAAGACACAAAAATGCAATATTTTTTCAATTAATGAATAATTTCTACTTTACTCTCAATTTCAGAATGACAGTTTTTGCTGTTTTTTTCAGTAGGAAGGTGAAAAAAAAATAGAAAAATGTGTTTATAATTACATTAGATGCATTTCGCTTATTCTTTATTAGTGTAAATTGTAGAAAATATTTAGCCGGGTTTTTTTTTTTCGAGGAAAGAATCATGAATTAAAAATTCATAAAAAACTGAACTAAGTTTTTATTAAGTACAAAGTAAGACATAATTGATTGTTATCATCTGATCATTCAATAATAGGCTTTCCATGAAGATGAAACATTTAAGTTTTAACAGTAAGCTAAGAAACGATAAGATATTTATTTTAAGATTACTTATTATACTTCAAAAACAAATATTGCGTAAAGCGTGGATTAAAAATATTTTCGAATATGATTTTTATTTTATTTATTCGCTTTCCTGAAAAGAATTTCGGTATTCTTAGTTCACAGGCCAACAAAAATCTAGGTTTTCATGACTATTAGATGCATTCTAATATATCAAATGCTTTAAATAATTAAAACAATCTTTCTTTTATCTAACATGAACGCCAACAGAAAAGTCATATAAAAATAATATGTCTTAGAAAATGTAACAATAAACATTATAAATAGTGCAAGCAATACTAGACTAAAAAGAGATTAAAAATATCTGATTCATAAAAAGATTTAAAATATCTTATGATCCGAATCAGCCTATTTTAATCACCCTTAGAATAATCCGTAATGAAACAATTTACAAAGACTTTAATGGAGATTACTTTTACAGTTTAGTAACACTTTTTCAATCACTAATATTTCTTAAAGAAACTATAAATTACAACAAAAATACAATATATACACAATAATAAATATTTCAAATATATAAGAGGCTGCATAGCAATTTTGTTTTCGGTTGCAGCAAGTGAAAAAAAATTTTTGAAATTGCCAAATGCAGGGATATATATGTCCATGTCGATTTTTCACGATCTTCCGTTGCATCTGAATCGAATCTGAAATCGAACTGGTCATAAATCATATTATACTTTCATTTACTCTAATTACAAATAAAAATTCAATATATATGATTATAATTATTGTTTGTAAAGTAAAAATATATAATTCTAAATAAAAATGAATGAATGAACTAGAAATGAATTTGAATTTATGTTTTATTTTGAAATTTAAAACTCTTTTTTTTCTTGTAATTTGATGCTGATTGATTGATTTGATCACATACGACTAAGTCGGAAACAAAATATGTATATTTAGTTTTATTGAAGCTTTATAGAAAATCGTATTCCTTTCCCATTCTTTCCCATGCATAAATTTGCAGATATTTCACGCACCATATAGCGATTCTCATCTGAGTCAGCTGGAGTCACATGAAAGAGATTCTTCAGATGTCCTCATAAAAAAATAAGGAAAGCTGAATAAACTGAGAGATCGGGGTGGCCAAGGGATTCATCTACCAAATTTATTCCAAAGTCCTATAAATCTCTCCATTCTTTTCCTTTCATTGCTTATTTCCTGTGTTTGAGCTTCATTTCATCACTTGCGCCTATAAATTCCCATACAATAAATGATTATTACATTTTCCTGCACCAACCCTTAAAGTTTGTTTATGAATTCAGAATGGCCCTTTATAATTTCTCTTAAAATCTCAGTATCAAAATTCAAATAATCACAATGAAACAGTTTCGGATTTCATGTCTGGTTAAAGGTATACTCGATGTCCACTGTTGCTATTTGCAGTATTTTAATTTTGGGTTATTTTAATTTTTTGGATAAAATACTATTGTTATATTTAGTTTTTCATTCTTGAAATGTGCTTCACAGAGAGAAATAAAATTAGAAGAAGTTATCATACTTTTTGTTGTCTACGGCAGCGGTCAAAAAATATATGTGCAGCAATTTCGTATTCGCAATGAACGCGCTGTTTTTTTAAAGAAAATTGCGTACAATATCTTTGCAGCTAAGATGAAGTTCAAGCAAATGAAATCATTTCATCAAATTACTTCATCTGCTATGATTCCTTAATTTTTTTCTCGATTTTTACTTCAAAACATAAATAGCAAAGAAAGTCTTATAATTGAAATCCTAGAAATCTTTCGAACTCTTAAAGAGAATCGGATGAAAATTTTCTTTAGTCATGCAACAGAATATTGTGATATCCTTGGAAATGAAAACACAATATTTTGGGCAAAGAATACTCTTACTATCCCAATTAATATAGATGTTGGAATTCCCAAATGTTATAGAAAAACAGTTATTCACCAGAAGCTCCTTGGGCACTAGGAGGAGAAGTATGGTTATTTTATGGTTCAGGCAATCATATTAAAAAGTTCCTTCCGAAGGTGAAATAGAAACTTCCACGAAAATTGCTCTTCTATTATTTTAAAATAATTCAATTTCTTATTGGTCATTATGATTTTGTGCATAATTAAAAAGATTCCATGGCTTGTAGAATGTATGAATATCCTTTAAGTGAAATTCAAGGTATGAAGCATACTATTTTTTTGGTGTTTGCCAGTGTAGGGAAATTCTTCGGCAGGTTTAGTTCCTCTGGTTTCATTTTTTAAGTCCATATCCTCCTTCTTCTTTCGCTAAATTTGCTCTCATGTGTAAATATAAACAATGTTACTTCTATACTATAATCCAGGATATTAATGCTTTAATTAATTTAATGATTAATTTGTTTAATTAATATATTAATTAATTAATTAATTTGTTTTCTTAGTATTATTATTAAGTTTACTTTATTATATTTGCTTCTTCTAATTCTTTGACTTTTTTGTTTATCTTTCCCCTTTTAAACTCATTTTTTATGTCTTTTAATTCATTTGTCTATTTGTTTACGCTTTCTTTTAGAAGTAATTTTTCTTATATACCTACTTCTATAAAATATTGATTATAAAGATAAAATTTCAATTCTCATAACGCATATGCGTGTTTGCGTATGGATACATATGGAAGTATTTCTATATAAATCCATTCATATATTTTTTGAATGGATTTATTTTGCTTACTACTATTCGTGCTTATTTCACTTTTACTTTTGATTCCCTTAAACTTGAAATGTTTTGCACAAGGTTTTTTGTAATACTTAATTCTGGAGCTACCAGTAAATTTCTCAAAGATGATGCATATTTTTTAATTTTTTTAAGAGAAAAATATAAGCACTACAAACTCCGTTTTTTTTTTTTTTTTTTTTCTTATGATTGCTAAAATTCTGGGAGCGAAAGTGAAACTACATATTATTTCTGACATTAATGAAAAAAACAACACAAAAGCAATTACATATTTTTGACTAAATTATTTAATTGAAAACTTTATTTGAGCCAGTTGTAAATATGTTACTCTCTTTCATAAAACTCTATAAAAAAGAATTAAAGCTAAATTAGGTAACAGAATAGAAGAAAAATATGAATAGTTAGAAATCTTAAAGCATTATAAACATTCCTAAAAGGATAAAAAATTTATGATGTTATGTATTTTATTACATAAATTGCCCTTTACTTCAAATCATAACAGCTAAACAAACTTTATATACCTAAAAAACTAAAAAAAATACGCCAAAAAAGCTTCCTTCGTTAAATTATTTATTAATTAAACTTGTACAAAAAATGTGTATAAAAACTGCGAATATGTTTTTCGACTGCATCAGAACGCAATTTGATATAAAAATAAGGCAACTATAAAATTCTTATTTCCTACATTAGTTTTATATTTATATATGATTAGTTTACTTTGAATAACTTTGTTAAAAGATAAAGATTTTGATTAATGGTGGTGCCCGTGATGATGCCCATGATGGTGTCCGTGATGATGCCCGTGGTGATGATGATGACCATGATGATGATGGTGCCCGTGGTGGTGATGATGTCCATGATGATGGTGATGACCATGATGATGATGGTGCCCGTGATGGTGATGATGTCCATGATGATGGTGATGTCCGTGGTGGTGATGATGTCCATGATGATGCCCATGGTGATGGTGATGTCCGTGGTGATGGCGGGCCTCTATTCCATCGACCATCTCACAACTAACATGAGTGCATAACATGACGACGCAGACAGCAATAAAGAGCACAAGTGAGAATTTCTTAAATAGAAAACATAGAAAATTAGTTTTTTTTCCATAAGATTATTTTCAGTATAATAAATTGGTATTTGAAGTGTTGATTAAAAAATTGCTCATCTACTTAATAACTCTAGATTTTAACGGATCTCCACGTTTCAGACATCACTGTATACGAAAAACCTTTTTTTGGAATAATGTTTATCTGTCTGTGAACACGATATCCGGAAAATGTTTTGAACTAGAGAACTGAAATTTGATATAAGAACTTTGCAACAAATTTACAGATTTTTATCAAATTTTGAGCGAAATTCATTCAGAGTGAAATCTGTCTATCCGATTGCTCGAATATAGTTAACATGATATTTACAAAATGAAGTGAGCTAGATGGATAAAATTTAGTACACAAGTTTAATATTTAAAATGTAGTTCCGATAAAAATTTAAACAAAATTCTACAAGAAGTTGACAGTCTGTCGCTCTGTACTTCGGCGTGCATTTAAACGCCATAAATCAAAAACGTAACAACTTAGAAAAATGAAGTTCGAAGTTCTTCATCGAATTTTGAACCAAATTTGTCTCAGGATTCATCACTTCTTGGTTTGTACTTCCGCATGCATCTAGGCGTAATAATTCAAAAACGCAACAACTTAAATAAACGATATTTGATATGCCATCTTGTGACTACTATAGTAGCTCAATGACAAATTTTAATTTCAATTAGTCTCTGAGAAAAGACATTCAAAATACATATGCATTGGCTATTTGTGTATAAATTGCAGATAAAGATCATACGCCATATTTCGTAAAATGTTAGATTCACACCAAGACCTATGCTTTGCCATTATTTTGCTAAGAAGTCATGGCCTTACCTAGGGTCTTCAATGGAGAGTATGCGAGAACGTTTTGGGAGACCACTCCCCCTGATTATCAGTTAATAAAAAACATTTTTATTTCAAGGACTGAAGATATGTCAATAAGTTAATTTACTTCAGTAAAAGATTTAAAATTAATACATGTACAGCTTTAAAATTTAATATAAAACATTCATGTCTTCTAATTGATTCTGAAGAACTAACTTAAGACATGAATTTACCAAAGGAAAAAACAAATTTACTGCATTAGTTCCCGTAATATATTGGTTTTTACTATAGTTCTATAATTTGTAAACTGTAAACTCTCTGTAATATCATTTGTAAATTGTAAAATTTTCTTTTAGAAGCACTGATTATCCAAATAACGTTCTTATAATTAACATAAAATATATCCACACAGGAATTGATACTTACCATTCTGAGAGAGCGCTTAGATACTTTTTTCCGGTGGATGTGGTTACTGTAAATGATTAAAGAACTTTGATATCGAATTTATTACTGCTAGATTATTTATATTGCAACTTGAGACCTGATTTCATAAAATATCATTTTTAAAAAAGCGGTTATGCATACTACTGGATGGTTCCGAGTATTTTTCTTTAAATTTCTCTTTTTTTGTTAGATTGTTAAATTGAGAATGTAAACTGGTTTGTTTCATGTCAATGTTTGCTGGAGCGTTCATATCTAATTTTTCCCCTAACTTTCTAAGAATTCATGCTATTAGATATAGAGATGAAAAAACAACAGGTTTCATTTTTTTAAAATTATTATCAAATAAATTGGAATAAATCTGCTGGTATTTTAATCTTTATGCAATAAATTCTTTTATTTTGTTGTTTTATTATCCATTAATAATTAAAGTCGAGCTTTTGTGATGTTATACGATTTTTTGCACAGTAAAAACCTTTATTAGCACTATTATTATTATCAGCAGCTATTATTATGGTGTGCTGCACAATTTCTGCCTATTCATAGTGTAATACATTTCGTTATTTATTGATAAAAATTAATAACATATGCAAGAAAATAGAAAACAATTTGCATTTTCTTCTAAATTCTTATCGTGGTCAGCATGTCTTTGTTTTTATTTTTATCTATTTTCCAGCTCAACTTCAAAGCACAGCTTTAAGTACCCGATGACCAATACAAGTGTTGTTATGATAGCGACATAGCAACCATGGAGTAAGGTGAAATCTTATAAGATGCTCTCGGTACAAAACATAAGGGTATTTATGTTCTTTTTTTAATGAAATATTACGATTGGGGATAAAATTATCATTGCGAAAAAATTATATTTTACTTACCCTTGCTAGTCAGTTAACTGGTATATGACAAGTGTAACTTTTTCTTTAACATTTAACTGCTCGTTATCTAATGATATTATATGAAATCCCGTCTTTCCTTTAAAATACGCAAAGAATTCAAAACTTAAAATTGATGCGGCTCATTTTACTTATATTATCTATTGCATATCTGTTATGCGTCTCACCTATTGCCCCGCTCATAATTAAAGGGGATCTTGAATACAAAATTCGATATCGGTGTGTCGATAAGATAGCCAACCATTTAATTCGTTTAAAGAAACAGAAAATAGAGAAACGCATACTTCCCAATATCGATGAACTCTCGGCCAGTTGTTGATTGTTACTTTTGTCGATTCGCGGATACAATAGGTTTGACTTTAAATTTTAAAAAAAAATGCAAACAATTCTTTTCTTTTCACAAATAAATAAATAAAAATAAAGTCCTCCACCCCAAAAAAAATTTGGCCCATAAAATATTTTCACTCATCTCCTTCCCCTTTAAAATCTTTTTCAACAAACTTTATAAATGACTATGCCATCTGAAGTAAGTAATTGGTTTTTGTAAGCGACATCAAATTTCAGAAAGCAATCATTTGCCGTATGTTAAAAGAAATTGTCTGATTGTGGGGGGGGGTGAATGTGTGTGCATGTGTACGTGTGTGTGCGTGCTATTTTTTTACCAAGAATTTCTTAATACCTCTGAATTCTGACGCATCCGAAAAATAATTAGTTCTTAGGAAAACATGAAGCGTTCTGACAGAAAAAAAAATTAAATTTCTAAATTCCATTTCATGACAACCGATGCTCCACTAAACAGTGAAAATAGCAGTAGCCCATAATTTTATTTGGTCTTTATCGGAATTATGAATCATGTGTTGCATCAGCAAGTGAAGTTGTCCAATTTAGCAGTACTGTCAATTAATATTACTTGTACCGGGGGTTCGATTTTGAAGAATCGACAGACATTTTTGCTGAAATGAAGGCTCTAAATAATCAATTTTAAATTAAATATAAGAAACTGTCATGACGAATTAAAATGTAATTAAATAGTGACTTATTTCTTAATTCCATCTGAATTCTAATATCATTTCAAAATAACTAACAGTATTTTAATGAGTAATCAATTATCTCAGAAAATGAAATGTTCTTATGAATGGTAATAGTGATGAGTTTAATTTTCTAAAAACTCTAGTAATTATTTTTTCATATAGGTGGTATAGGCGCTCACCTCATCCATCGAAACATGAGTGCCTCAAAAATTAATGAATGTGCAATTCAGTATAAGTAAATGGCAAATTGAAAGTGTCCTTAAAGCAGTTTTGTGTCTCTAGTTTCATATTTCTAACATTCGACATTGACAAATTTTAACACAGACTTACAGTATATAATTGCATAATTATAGGCATATATTATAGACATAATTATAGGCATACATTAAAAGACTCATAACCTAGTTAAATTACTGTGTTTATCAATCAATTTTTCGGTTGCCTGGTTTATTGTTGTTGTCGTGTCTATGGAAATGCAAAAAAGTGAGGAAAGAAAATCTCAGACATTGTCAAAAGTCCGGGGGACTACTGCCGTCAGCTTTGGTGCTTCAGGACTATAAAGGATCTCCCGAAGTGGATCCTTCAGCAGCAACCAGCCAAGCTTTAAGATTCTGTGGTAATAGATGAGCACTCGAAGAGGTGTCTTGGTGTGAGCTAAGTTTCCGGGCAGTTCTTGCAGTAAATATAGGTTCTTGTCCCATCAGGGAGGATCTTCCTTCCCTTATAGTGATTTGTTCTTAACCTAGCCAGTGTAGTTGCTACATTTGTAGGAAAATCAAAGTCAGTGGTTAATGGCTTCCTAAAGGGATTTATAAGTCTACATCAGGCCATAGTGTTCGCATCTGCAAGTGTGATGGTGGAACTAGGTTGGACAAGATTTCGTGCCTCTTTGGCCAAAGCATCCGCACACCTCTTGATATTATATATTTACCCTCGATATTTATATGTGCGGGTATCCACTGCAGCCCACAAGATTTCCTCTTGCAATGCAGTTGATCGAATAAGTCATTTATAGTGGAGGTGATATTTGTGTCACCGTTTCCGATAGCATCTAAGGCCGATTTAGAGTCTGAGAAAACAACCAGTCTCTCAGCAAGGTCCATAGCTTGAGAATTAGTCAGGTAAAAAGTTAAGACTTCTTTGATTACCAAAAGTTCGCTGGTGAAGTTGGAGGCAATCAAACCTGTGTTAATTTTAAGACTGATTTTTTCACCATGAAAAATGAAGAGGATGCCTGCTTCTCCTCTGTTGAGGGATTGATCTGAAGAACCGTCGGTGAAAGTAACTGCCAGGTTCTTTTGGGAGAGCTTTTCTATGATTTCTAGACCCTTTTGTATGAGTATAATGGGATCCTCTTTCTTAGAACAGGGTTGAAGTAAGTTCAGGTTAATCTTGGTGTTCGTCTGTGGTGTTTTTGGAAAGAGAGGTTCCAGAAGGAAATTTAGGGATGAATGCTCCAGTTGGGTCAGTCTTCTAATATCTCTATCCAGCTGGAGAGTTGAGGATCTTTTGAATTGATCATTGCTATTGCAGCGAAGTCTATTGGTGAACTTGATGGTGACAAGGTTGTGACTACTTTCTAAAGGGGGTAGGCCACATTCCTGTTCCCCCTCTTCATTGTTGGTCCAATTATAATTTTTGAGGCTTGATGTTGCACGGAATCCAGTTGTTGTTTAATAGAAGTTGAAGTTGTAGCCCATACTGGGGCGGCATATTTGAGTACTGTTCTAATAATAGTGGAAACCCAAGCCGATCCATCCCACTGAAAAAGGGCTTAGGGAGAAAAGGACGATCCATCAACGACCGAGCAAGCGGCACCGGGCACATAGGGCCGACCCGGACCTATCGTCACTCCTCTCGAGGGGGTTTATTTAAAATCTCAATGGGGTCAATTTACGGTCACGTGTCAGGTACCAAACAAACCGCTTCCGTTCAATTTTCAACCGTTCTGCGCATGTCGTGATGTCTGCCGATAACGTTGACGGAACCATTGTTTAGTAAATATTACGCTAACCGATCAATTATTAAAAACTTCTGATTTGTTTTTAAGGATATTATTTTTTTCAAATTTTCTTAGTTATATAATTTTATTTCTTATATTAAAATTTTAATTAATATTTTCAATGGAATTATTGTTTTTACATAGTTAATTACCATCGCTTTTTAATTCGTTTGGTACCGCTTTATTCTTTCCTTTCCCATAGCCCCCCCCCTTTTTTTTACCCGAAGGATTCATTTTAACAAATGACTATGGCAGTGTTTTCGAAAAATTACATATGTTGTTTTTACATATTATTTAAATAGTATTGAATGTTGAATCTTATGAATATAGTTCCCCCAGTCAGTTCTTTTTTAAAATAATTATTACTCTTAGATAAGTTAATATTTTAAAGCTTACTAATAAAATTATTATATTTTTTTCTTATGTAATTATTTTTATAAATATTGAGACTTTGATGTTTTCAGTTTGCTCAGAGGAAAAAAAATGAAACTCAAATTAGTATATATTGAATAAATTATGTTTACAATTTCAAATTATGAAATATAAAAGGTATGGATACCTTTTTTTAAATCTATGCAACTTATGAATAAATAATTTCATTTTAATTCGTAGAAATCATTAAAGGAAAACAAACAAAATCACGCTTTCATAATTTTTATTTACACATTACAGATATATATAGAGAGAGTGAGATAAAATATATGTGATAATTATTTGAAAAAATATGATCAAATGTATGTTTCAATGTACTCACTAATTCAAAAAACTATTTACTATTTATCAACATTTATTTTTCTAGACACTTAGAAATAATATAAACACAGTATGACAAGAATGTCAATGTAAATGATGAAATCAATTTTATTCAACAGAAACATCCTAGATACTAAAGAACAGTTTTTTTTATCACTAATAAAAACATAATGTTGAACAATATACTTTTAAATGCTATTTATGCAATGAACATTTATAAAATTTTTTTAAATGCTAAAGTTACATTGAATGAATATCATAAAATGAAACAAAAACATACAATACAGTAAATTTAATAAACAAGAATAAGGTCATGATATATATATATATACAGAGATAGAGAGAGAAGTTAAATAGGATATAAAGAGGAGAGGATACTTTTATGCTTTCACAGAATTTTATAATTTAAAATTGATATGTTAAAGAAATAGAAAAAAAATGAAACGTGCATGTAGCAATAAAGTTGGGAATGAAAATTATATAATAAATGCTGATATGGAAATTGATTTTCAATGAAAAGACCTTTATTTATTAAAGCAGAAATCACTGAGGTGCACAGTGTTATAACAGAATATTAAGATATCAGTCAATTTCAGTTTAAATACAATAAATTATTGACATTTAATTTTTAACGATAGAAAAGTTGTTTGATATAAATTCACTTTGAATCCATCACAAATCTGCAAATGTAATTAGAAAACTAGTAATATTCACTCCCACCTAAGTTTAGCATTATAGCAGTTGTTATTTTTACAAGAGGAGTTTGTTTACTTACATTAATTAAATTTAGATAAGATTTTGTAAAAAAATGCAATGTAATATTCATGTAAACATTTTAAAACCTTCTAAGCATATTCACAATTATCAGAAATTTCATCAAATGTGAATAAAGTAAATTAGAAATGCGCTCACGATTTTGTTTGATTGTTTTTGACGGCAATCGCTTACCGATTTCTTTTTCTTCGAAGAGTTTTCTAACAAATTACTGGTACAGCTCTATTTAATAAATGGACACACACTGAATGAATTCATCAAAATGATACGAGCATTTCACCGACTTCGAAGGCTTGAAAAAATCTATATCAAAGCTATCAATCTAAGTCAGGATTGTTGAAAAGAAAATAAGAAAACATTTTATCATGACAGTCACTCTTGTGTTTCGCATTGAAGTATGCATCCTTCAGCACACCAGTATTTCCTCTGTTAACACATAATAAGAGGAAAGAAAATGACTCAAAAATTATAACTTCAAATGTAAACAAAAAATCCGCGTCATACTTGGCGGATAACGTTAATAGCACACTGATCGACGAAAGCGGTGCGGATGAAACTTAAATGCCATGCGCAAGAAGTACATGACATGTGACTTTTATGTCACATGAATTGACTCCATTGTTACAAACATTGCCGGAACAGTGGCAAATTTTAATTACAATAGTATGTTTTACATCACACAACCCACCCTGTGGGAGAAATAGATATGTCAACAAAATACTCAAACCACAACAGTGGGAAGGAATATTTATTTACAGTAGCTCAACCCACTTCAGTGTGAGGAATCACTTAGTTAACGTTTGCTCGATCCTCATTAGTGAGGAGAAATATGTATGCTTACAGTTGTTCAACCCATTACATGGGGAAAATTCTCTTTATACATAACCACCGGAGTGAGTGACCAAGACCACTGCTCCGGCAAAATGATCATTATAAAACTGGGACAGTACGAAAAGTTTGGCGAGCCGGAGGTGATGGAAAACGCTCGCCGTTTCCGCGACTAATGGAGACTAACTATTTTTAATATATAAATATGTAAAAATAATTTAAAATATATTTATTTTTAATATATTTTAAATTATTTTTACTTTGTATGTCTGTTAATAATATATCCTAGTTTAAGGTGGATGTACAAGTGTATTACAGTGATTAGATTGAAGATAAAACTATGGTTTGTATATCAGGTGGTATTCCTATTTCTTTAACTCCAATATATTGTCCTGTATCTGTCACCTCATCCTATCATCCATCCCCTTTTCAGTTATTATATTAAATAAAGTTTTATAACTTTTTCCTTTCTTTTTTTCAGGTGAGAAGATAAAAATCATTTGCAAGAAATGGAGGGGGATCCCCAAGGAATGGATTTGTATGGTTTTTATATTTTTTAACTTTTTAATTTACTAGTTTTACTAATCAACCTCAGCAGCAACAGTGGTCTAATAATAGTTCAGTACATTCTTTTCAAGGTTTGAGATCTTGATACCCACATCATCATCATCATATTTGGCTAGACAGCCCAGGGTGGGCCAGTGCCTTCCTCTGAATTCTGTTCCACCGCATTCTACTTTTGATACTTGTGCGCCAGTTTCTTTCTTGGATAGCCAGGGAGTCTGTCTCCACTGACTCCATCCCTCTCATTTTGGATTTACCCCTTTTCCTACTTGTTAGAGGTTTATGTAAATTGAGCCCCACATAGTGCTACATAGTTTCCTAAGAATATTTAGTTTCCCAAGAGCTTTATTTGAAATATGTTCAACGCGCTTCGTAAAGCGAAGTTCTAGGTCCAAAATAATACCTAGGTAAGTAGACGAAACAACCTTTTCAATTTATTGGTCTTTGATCTTGATGTTTAACTCGAAAGTGCCTGTATGGCGTCTATCAGTAGAAAAGATGCAATAATTGACTGGTTTATTAAGATTGCCTTATGGTACATATCGCTTCAAACATGAAATGAGTGAAGAATTACATTTGATCGAATTTCTCTGAATAACGTTTCTATTTTAGCAATTTTAAAAAGCGGATGATTTTTTTAGTAACCGGTTGTTATCAATAAGTAATAAATTGTGTCTCATATATCTAAAAATAAAAATCAATCACACCGTTTCCTTCATCATCTTTATCATAGAACCTTAGCCTTAATCATAGAACAAGCAAAAGGATAAATTAACTGATGCCAGTACTGTTCCCATTTATGATGCCAATTGTCCAAAAAATAAACTGAAAAGAAAAAAAAATAATTAAAAGTGATATGCATTTTATTTATTTGTATACTATCTGCCTTTGGCGACCAATTTGGCTTGTGGGATTAATAGTCGCTGAAATTTTTAATGAAATATTTTATATCACTTAGTTATAATGGCTTCTTCAGTAAAATATTTTCAAAATTCAAATTTTCATAGATATATGATTTATGCTTAGAAGCCTTACACCATTCTGCTCACTTTACGTTTTTCAATTTTTTTTTTTTTTTTTTTTTTTTTGAAAATGGATATAGATTAAGAAGCTACCTAAAATAATGTAAAAATTTGGCATTTTGTTCTTCATGTTAACAGTATTTTAAATATTAACTTAACTCTTTTAAGAGATTCCTTTTAGGTTTAAGTAAATGTGTTGCTTACTTTCCTGAAATTTTCTTTTATAATAATTTATTTTAAGAACAAGATATTAGTTTGGATTGTAAAACAAAAAAAAAGAAAAGAAAAAATTCCACCACTTTAATATTGATTTCTATCAACAACTTTGGTCTTCCATAATTCTTTCTTTTTTTTTTCTATATTATCATTTGGAATGCGTTTAATATTCGTTTAGAATTTTTACGATTCTTGCAAATTAGGCTCAAAATATTTCTTTAACTTGTTACATTTAGAAAAATCTATATGGTAAAAAATGGATACCAATGAGATGATAATTTTTTGAATTTTAAGATGATGTAATAATCATTATTTTACTGTAAAATTTTCAGAAGTTACAGTAGAAAAGCGCCAAAATTTTATCTAATTTCTAATTAAAATATTAATTAAATTTTGTTTTAAAAAATAGCTCCAAAGAGCACATTTTCGGCCTTTAGTGTGTATATATATATATGCCTAGGTAACTCTAGCTCATATGGTCTAGTCTGTAGAACATCAACACGCACACATACCTCTTTATTTATAAAAAAGGAATAGATAAAGGAATAGATAAAAAAAAAAGTTGAAAAATGCAAAGAGGCACATCGCATGTAATTTTGTTTTCCATTCTTTTTAGAAAAAGGTTGTGCCTCTGTAAATTAAAAATAAATTGTATTGTTTTATAATATAATCATCTCTGTAAACAATTATCATAAATGATAATGAACGTCAATTGCATAATTGTGGCGCTTGGCTCAGAGGGAAAAAATGGACGTCACACTTATGCGAAGAAAACCAATCATGATTCAAAATTAAAATAACAGTGAAATTGTTATTAAAAGTATACAATAATACATAAAGAATGTATACACACGTTTTTACACAGTAGGGAAGCAAAAAGGATAATTTTAAGTACTTTATTGAAAATTAATTTATACTACTGTGTGGCATTTCAAAAGTTACTAATTTCGTTTCCTAATATATAATAGCATTTGATTTGCTACTTTTTGGTAGAATTAAATTGTAAAAAATGTTTAATTTATATTTTTGCATTTTACAATGGAATCAGTTTATAATGTGTGATTATTTCTTGACAAAAGTAACTATATATGTTACTTAATTATCTTATTCAGTACAGTGATCTCATGTTAGGTTTTTTTTTTTTTCATTCTACTTGTAAATCTTTCGAACAGGATTTACAAATGAGATGACACAATTCAAGTAAAATATGTCGGCTTTAGATAACTCTTATGACAACAAAACTGAATTTTTTCATTGTTCATAGATGTAGAAATTATGACTATAATCAATCTTGTTTTTTTTTTTTATCTTACACGAACCAAAAACAATAGATATAGGAGTAGCAGCATTATGCAGATAATGGAAGAATAAATTTAATTTTTTTAAACTAATTAAAGTTTCTTAAAACTGATTTATCATCAGACTAATCATTTTATCTTACACTTTTGATAAAAAAGAAATACAGAATTAATTTTAAAAACAATGTCTTTCAGAGGAAATAAAACAATAATTCAAATGAATTAAAATTAGTAATTATCTTTAATCATTAATAATAATTATTAACTATCGTCTAATTATGCTGGTTTCATAAAGTTCATTTTTTAATGCCAAAGAAGAAAGAATTTGAAAATTTTCTGCCGCAAAAGATATAATGAAGAAATAATTTATTTAATTTAAATAAATGGTAGAAATTTGATTAAATAACTTTTTTTAAAAATTCAATAGAACAATTTTTTCCATGTTTGATCAGTAGATGGCAGCACTACACAATATATACCAGAGATTTCAGGAAATCGTTGGATAACATTTTCTGGATATAATCAATAGGTGGCAGCACGGTAAATGCATTTCAAGCAGACTCCATAAATTACCTGATTTCTGTGCATCAGTAACAGAGAAAATATGCGCTTGAGATAGAGAAATTTATTACAATTCACTTCCACAACGAAAGAATTTTTTCACAGATAAAAGCTCATTTGGGGTAAAAAATAAAAACATGACAATTAATAGATGTTTAACTAAAATTTCACACTTATTAATGGTTAAAAAATATAATTTTTCGGAAAATTTTTAATGAAGTCTTCTGAATCAAAATGGATGCTCCTTTTCTTGCTGACTAATTTTAATAAATCTACGCTATTTATGCGTGTAATTTAAAAATATTTAGAAATGTTAAACATAATGAAATCAACGATAGAAAATTATATTATGACTTATGACAGAGAATAATAACCAAATAATTTACTACGCAAATAAAACTTGATTCAGCATTCATGAATACAAACTTTGAAAATTTTGCTCAAAATATTTACATGCTCATACATCAGCTTCGATATTCCTCATTTTTATTCAAGATACCACCAATGACCTTAAAAGTTAATTTTACTGTTGACCTTTTTTTTTTTTTTTTCTGATTTCACATGAAGTGCTATAACAGTCACAAGATGTTATACAGAAGAAAAAAAGAAGATATGATGATATAATTAATGAAAAAACAAGGGGAAAATTTTCATTGCAACATGAAACTATGATTAGAAAAAATTATTACTAATAGAAAAGGATGAATTTTCTGGAATTGCCATAAATTTAAAATTATTAATAATTCATCTTCACTACCTGAACTCTTTTTTTTTTGTAGTTCTATGAATTACTCAAAAGAAATAAATACAGAGTTATTCAATAAATACAGAATTCTTGTTTTAACTAAAATTACTAATATAAAATATACTGTAATAAAATATACTTAAAGCATTGAAGAAAACCATTATTTTTTTAATGCTTCTCTCATCTGGGGGGAGAAAATATTTTTAAAGAATTATTGGCACTACATTGAAAGCTTCATTAATTTTGGTATCTTACTGAAGATCAGTGAAAACTGAAAACAGATTTGCAGTGTAATACAGATTTCGGGATCCTTATCTCTAACTGTTCTTTAATCGACAATTTCCATGTAAAATTAAACTAATTCTAATTCGCACGAAGTAGACTTCATACAATACAACTCTCACTTTTAGGGAATTGTAGCTTCAACATTTGACTTTATTATTATAATATTTCAATAATATTTCGAAACGCGAATTTGGAAGTAGATTAATATTGCATAACTTCATCAAATTCATAGTAAAAGAGTTCTTCAAAATGTCATCCGAAATAACTTCTAAATGAAGCTTTAGACAATCATATTGAAGTATTAATAATATTTCAATCGAATTGCAAAAATGAGCTTGTGAAGTAGAATTCTTTTCAGTGCCATCTCTAAAAATCTAAAGTTAATTTAAAGCTGAGTCTTTTTTTTTTCCATGATGAGAATATCAATGAGTATCCGTTTGGATAATTTCTGCAAACTCAAAAGTTGAAACAGGAACGTTAAAGCTTGCCTGTATTTCCTCTAAAGCCGCAGAGCTATCAGGATGCTCAGGTTCTAATGTCACAGAATCATTGAGATCAGTAGTTTCAGAATTGTCTGCATCTAAAATATCGTTTGAATGATGAAATAACATGTACAATTTATGCAATATTTGGAAATCTTCGTTTGCCTCTTCCATGTTTTGCGTTTGAAGCAATTCTTCGTATTTCGCTGGGCCAACTGCATCGAGAAATTGAGAAAATGAGATCGTTGATTCCAAATGTGAAACACTTTGGTTGTTCTTTGGCATGATAAAAACATTTTGGCTATTATTTGGCAAGCATTTCTTATAGTCAACAGCATCTGGATTGAACGGTACCAAACCGCACATTTTGAATGAATATTTTAGCGTTGATACTTTCAATGATTTCTTCAATGCCATATCTAATACTGTTGCGAATTGTTTTTTAGTAATTTCCTGACCTACATTTTCCCTTCGCCAAGCCGTAGAAACTTCCTTCCAAGCCATTTTCACAGGCTGAAAGACACCAACGTAAGCTGGTTGGAGAACTTTTATCGCATTAGGATATAATGCAATCAATTCTATGCGAAGCTCTTTACATAGCTCACTGATTTCATAGGTAATAGGAGTTCTGTTGCCATCAAGAAAATAGATCACAGGTAAAGGGATAGCTTTCTCTTGAAGAGAAGGGTAAAATATATCTCTAAGATATTCAAAAAATATTTCTGGTGTCAATCGACCACTTTCAGTCTGTCCAGCACTCCAGCCTCCTGGTAGACCGTCAGTAAGTTCATGCGGTATATTCGATTGTTTATATACAAGCATCGGTGGGAATGCTTCGCCAGAGGCCGAGAAGCTTAACACCATTGAGATGATCTCTCTAGAGTTATCGTAATCGAAACCAGTTAAATCCTTCTTGTCGTTCAGCGATAAAAGTTTCCCTGATTGAGGAAAAAGCCTGAAAGCAGTTTCAGCACCATTGAAGACGCGTCTTGGCTCGTTCAAAACATCCATTAAGTCCCTTTCTATTAAATACAAGTGGATTTCTGCAAACCATTTGCGAACATCCTGTTCCGATACATAGACACTTGTATGTGTTCCACCTTCACTTCGTAACTTAGTTTTGAACTTAATGGAAGGATGTCTTCTCATAAAAGCTCGTATCCACCCTTCTCCGGGACAGTTGTTTTTGAATGGATTTGGTCGTGGATTGTCAGCTAAGAATTTCTGGACACTGCTTTGTAGATCTTCTTTCTTCAGAGGGAATCCTTTCTTGTTTAGTTCTAGAATCCAGTTTTCAAGAAAAGCTTCCTCTTCCACACTTAAAATAGTGGAAGGACCTAATGTAGTCTTGTGCCCAGGATTCTTCAGTTTAAAATGTAGAGTAGATTTTGGGATGCCATACTTCTTAGCAACTTCTCGGAGACTTCCATTATTTCTTAAATCCTCGAGAGCTTGATCTAAATTTTCAGGTGTATAAGTTACTCTGGTCTTCTCCTTTGGCATCCTTTATTTCCTTCACACAAGGAATTCTGAAAAATAAAGTTTTATCGTGCATAAATTTCAATAATATTAGGCTCAGATCCATTATCTAATTACTAAGAACCATATTTCAAAATGAATGATCTTTATAATCACTTATATTGGGTTATAAATAAGCATTGAGAACCTTGCATCCCTTATTTTTTGCAATTTTTATTTTAATTTCAGTTTATCATTCATTTTAACCTTTTTTTTTCAGTATATCCTTAATTTATTTCTTTTAACAAACAATATTTAAATCCATTGAAAATCTAATCCAATGTATTTTAAGTGCTTCAATCTTAAACAGAAAAACGTAAGAAAAGCGGTAGGTCCCTCTTCACAAAAGTGCCGTTTTTTTATTTAACTCAATATTATTGACGCACATGAATGATAAAATATATCTGTGATATATAAGAGAGAAGTAAGAGAGACCTTTCAAGCTTTGGAAACTTCTGCCACAAATATTGGCCTTACCATGAACCAAATTTATGGAATTCCCATCCTCAACTATAAATCACAGTGTTCCTCTGTGTATTAACGGTCATATCTTTGAAAAAGTCAATCATTTCAAACACCTTGGCACAATGATTAATGACAATAATAAACTCAGAACAGATACTGACAACAGAATAAAAATAGCTAATAAATGTTTCTTTGGATTGAAAAAACAACTAAGATCCAACTTAATCAGTCGAAAAACTAAACTAAGAATTTATAAGACTCTTATTATACCTGTTCTGCTCTATGCAAGTGAAACTTGGGACTCTTAACTTGGATACATAGCGTTCTCTGAACATGTTCGAGAGAAAGGTACTTAAAACTATCTTTGGCCCAGTACTAGAGAGAGGATGTTGGTGAACTAGATTCAATTTTGAATTATACAAACTCTATATGCAATCACAGATAGCACTGGTTATCCGGAGCAAAAGGGTAATGACTCGCCCATATCTGGAGAAGCCCCGAAAACAGCGACCTCAAAATATCCACTTTTAAAAATCTTATAGGATCCAGGGCCAGAGGAAGATCTCCAACTAGATAGCTGGATGATGTGGAAAGAGACCTGAGAGCTGGAAGGGAGTTGCGGGGGATAAAAAGCACTGGAAAGTGTGCGTGGTTGAGGCAGCCAAAGTCTGCAAGGGGCTGTTGTGCTCATGAAGAAGACGTAAGAGAGAAATTCGTTTCTGCTACGTAAGTCATGAAAAGAAAATGGCTTTGATGAACATACAATTTCAGAAATATTAAACGAATATTTAAACATTTTTCCCTTGCGAAAAAAATGTCTGCAATCCTAAAATTTAAAAATAAATTTTTTAAAAAGATGAAAAATAATTAAAAAATAGTTAAAAATTTAAAAAAAAATGTTTTATAATAGATTTTTTTCTTAAATAAATTCGAAACTAACATTTTAAATTATTTCTTTTTATGAAAAGTTAAGCAGTTGAGATTGAGCAATAAAAAAAAGACAAAAGATTTCATAAAATGCAATTAAAAAATTTATTCTGAAGCATAATTTTTAATTAGTATTATTTAAAAATTAATAATTACTTAGATATAATCTCTTCATTTCCTGGGAACCAATCAAACATTTAATTATTATTTCCCAGTAACTAATTATTTAAAAAAATTAATGATTCTTAAAAAATTGAATTACAATGAATGAATTTCAGAATCCCTACAAGTATAAAGCCGCGTTCCAACAGTCCGTGCGTGTGTATACACGGCACACCTTCCCCTGTTTCCCCTCTCTTGCGGTTTTCCGTTCTTTAATGACTGTGAACGCGATTCAGAGTTTCCCGCAAATTGTCGGTAAACTGGACAGACATCAAAGAACCCCGGAAAACCATAACAGAGGGTCAAGGAGGGGGAGTGTGCCACGTCTGCAGAGCACGTGTCGTTGGAACGTGGCTTAATAATGAATTAAATGTGTTGTGATGCCAACAATTTTATCATTATTCACGCTGCTATCATAAAATAGGATCAACAATAAAAATAAACAAATACTCATGAGCTAGAGAAAAAATTTAGCTTCCTCAAATTTAAAAATAATTTATTTCCTCAAATTTAAATAAAATTCCGTTGGGAGGGGGGGGGTAGCACATTTTATGGCAGTAATTTTCAATTTGTAGCAGGTAAGATGCAACCACTGGAACCTTTCGCCTTTCATATTTTGTATTAAACTTTCAAAGCATGCAGTTTGAAGCTCTTCTTACGGACAAACTAATGCCTAACATCTAAAGTAATTTTGTAAATTTGAAACCAAGACTATAAACCAAATTTCATTAGTTTAGCTTGTTGTGTTATGATATTCACGTCCACAGGCAGAATAAACAATTAGCTCCCTGAAAGTGAATTATACCCAAAAGTTGATACAGAGAGTACAGTATACTTTGTATTTGAATACAATGAAGACCTATCAAATTTGTATACTTCCCGTTTCAGAGTTATAAGATTGGCATACGACAGAAACGTCACTCGAAAAATGGAGGAATACTTGACAGAGAAAAGTTTAAAATTAGGAACATTCATCAAAATCTTGTGATTTTTTTTTTTTTTTTTGTTACTCGTTATACTTGCTTTTTGTATAAGTTGAATACAATAAGGTATAAAGGAAAAAGCGATAAGAATGTAAAAAAAATAAAAAAAATAACCCCTATATAAATAATATGAAATAATAGCAATGTAAATGATAAGTAAAATATAAATTAATAGATCACATAAGATGTCTACTTTAAACGTCACTCAAGAGCTAGATTCTAAGCCGTTAGAAATAAATCCGATACATTTCTTATTGGAGAAAATGCTTTAAATAAAAAATTGTTTTTCATGGTTTTTTTTTTTTTTTGAGTCAATAAATGTATTTCTAGGGTAAAAATTATGCAGGTGTATCTTTTTATAGTTTCTCTTCCTATAAATTATACGTAGTAAAATATTTTTGGCATACTAATATTTTAAACAAAAACAGCGTCACAATTATGCGGCCAAAACTGACCGAGTTATGAAGAATTACCAACCGTTTCCAAATTATCTACTGGATAATGATTAGAATGGATACTCTAAACGTAATTAACAGTAACAAGCGATGAAGAGCTTGATGACGATTCTTTAAAACAAGTGTTTTCAGTTATGTGAATTAATCTTTTCCGTTGTCTGAATAGCTTAATTGAGAACTCGTTTGAAAGAAAATTATAAGCTAGAATAGTCTTTGTTCGTTTATTTTGAGTGAACTGTAATTATATATTTTCCAAGATAAATCTAACAGCACAAGAGTTAAATTAAAAAATTTCTGAATAAAACTAGAAAAGTAATTTCAAAATTGTCCTATTAATACCATTTAGTGTAATATTTAAAAATAAATTTTTTACAAAATTTTTTTTAAATATTCTGATGCTTTCTAATATTGCGCAGAACATTGAAAACTAATAAACAGTATTCTGTATATCAATAAAAATATTATACAGCTTTGTATTCTGCATTTCAAATGCAAATTTAACCTCTTTTTCAAGAATTGTAAAATTTCTATTCGCTTATGAGATTATATCTTTGAAAACTTCTTGTATGGTTGAAAATCAATACTTTCGCATTAAAATAAATATAAATATGCAGCCAAAATTGATAAAAAATAATCAATATATAGCTATAATAATAGCAATAATCAATACTAAAGCTCTGACTGATGTTTGTCCTAATGATCACCTTAACTTTAAACACACACCGCTTCTGAAAACACTGAACTAATTGAGGTGCCGAATTGGAAAAGTATCAGATTATAGAGTAAGCATTATATAGTACATTTAACTTGAAAAGATCACAAATATTTTCAATGAAAAAATATATAATTTTTTTAAATTATTTCTTTTTTAATTTTTCTAAAAAAAACACAAATTATAAATAATTTTTGTTCGAAACGTATGCAGCTGAACTAAATTCCACCCTTAATGTGTTATTAGAATTAGACATTTTTCATTCAGAGTTATGTCTACCAAATAAATATTAGAGATATAAACAGCGAATATGGCTTGAAAAAACGTCACATTACTCGCCATCTTGTCCAATTACTGTGTGTATTAAAAAAATTTATAGTCATTGGACAGATGAAAATATAGATGAATTTCGAAACAAAAACTTGAAACAAAACATTCCAATACTTACCAAAGGAATGAAAGAAATTTTGATACTATTTATTTTCTAAAACATTGTTGTAGCAAAAGCTTAAGCTTGAAAAGAGAAGAAAGAAGCACCTGCCTCAAGAGCAATTTGAAATTATTTCTCTGCGAGGTACTGCCATCTGGTAGCAAATAACTGAATTAGCTATCGATTCCCAATAGTTTGTGCAAGAGAAAATATATTATTCGAATTGTGTGCGGGTGTGTTTTAAAAAATTAAGAAATAATAATCATAAATAGTCAACATCAATAACTTTGCATTATTCGATATCATAAAAGTAATCTAGTTAAATTTTATTCAGAAAAATATTTCCAAATTATTTCAAAAATCACGTTATTTTCAATTAACATTTCAGATTTAAATTCTTGCGAATGACATCCACATTTTATTTTTCATTCAAAAGTATAAATGTTTTTAAAAGTGTTAAAAAAATTATACTGAAAAACTGTTACGTTTTCTTATATTATAAATATGGCTAAGTACAGTTATATTTTCCTAGGAACTTTAACGGTTTTTGTCAGAGTAACTAACTCATTTATTAGTTTTATTTTCAAAAAGAATGATTTCTCACGATTGTGCACTTTTCCATAATTTTCTGATTAAATTATTGACTTATAGGAAGAATAAATGTGCATATAAATAAATTAAAAGAATAATTCGAATCATAAATCTATGTTATTAATATTATTGTGCAATCAACGGCTTCGAAATTGACGAAAACTGCAGTTCTGTATAAAAATATTAAGATCTGTTTTCTATTTTTTTTCAGCAAAAATGGCGGCTTTAAATATTTGTCGCAATTTTTGCGCAATCAACTCCATCACAGGGATTTTGGTATATGAACAAGCATACTGCGCAACTTATAATCAATATGCCTATTCTTTCGAGATATTTCTGGGACATCGATCGGGGCTGCAGAGGATGTCCGGGGTGAAATTAAGAAAGTAAAATCTGTACAACTGCGCATGCTTTGCTTATGGAGGCTCTCTGAAGAAATTTCACAGTTTTGGGAAAATCCCATTTTGAATATCAAAATTAAGAGCTCCCTTTATGTTAGTTTTCGGTTCTGTTCTATTTTAATTACAATGAATATCCATTTTCAATGTTATAAAACGCAGCAAACAGTAGTTTCTAGATAATTCCAGAATGTACCGCGAGCATGCGCAGTTACTTAATTTTTCCTGCATCAGTAATCGCTCCACTGGTGGCGGCACGTGCAAGATGGCTCATCCTCGTGACGTCATGATGTACGGGTGAGGGTGTGGAACTACGCAGTTACCGAAACGAATCTCTCCTCTCGGCCCTTGAAAAATGAGGTCATTGTGAAAGAAACAAGGATAGAGAGATAATTCACATTTCCATCGCCAAAAGTTCGAAGTGCAGTACACGAAGTTATGGCATGCAATTCTTTAACGACAGGTGTTGAAATTAATTTGTATATGGAATTATATTAGTTTGTAATAAGAAAAATTCAAAGTACAATATAATTTAATTATTGTGATAGCGTAGAAATCTTTAAAGAAAAAGGAGGTATATGAAAGACAGAACATAAAAAATAATCATAAGAGAAAACAATGTAGTATTTTGACTTTTCTAAAAATTTATTGCAAGATCTGTGAATTTTCAAAATGTAATTAGCATTAGCATGCAAACGCTCTCTTTAAAAAGAAATCTGAAATTAAATTCGAGCTACATGTTAAACTACACAATAAATGAACTCATTTTTTTTTTCAATATCGCTCTTAAAATATGCGATTCTTAACAATTTTGAAGATATGACCAAACAATTTTGAAGAAATATAAGAACTGTATATTTTGCTAATACTATTATGAAAAGCAAGCTTGATAATACGACAAACATTAAAGTAAATATAAGCGTGTTTTGAATATTAATAGTTTTAAATTATAGGATGTTTTGTAAATGGAAGGAATAATTCGAGAAAAAACATTGAAAGATTCAGCTCTGATTAAAATTCTTAAAAGTTCGAACTCATGCTCTAATAAATTGAGAATATATCTTTGAATTAAAGTAACAGATAAAATAATTTCGAAATTCCTTTCCAGCTATTTAATTAATGTACCAAAACAATTTTCACAAGCAATTTTTTTAAAAAATATATACAGTGTCTCACAAAAGTGATGGGACACTTGTGCTTTACAAAAGGAAACTGTAATAAAATAAATATATAAACATGTACAAAAATTTTTTGGGTGTGTTTCATATTTAAAGTTAGTAACAATTATTACATAACATACATTTTGTCAAAATATTAAAATATTAATTTAATAAATATACAATTGTTTAGAACGGAGCAAAAAATGGCTTACATAAGTGATGGGACACTTACTTTTCCCATCAAATATTTATCCAAAAATTTTACTTTTAAAAAGGTTTTAATATTTTGTTGGATTTCCTTTTACTTTTAAAACATGATTTAATCTTTTTGGGATGGATTCGATTAATTATTTTGTGATTTCTGGAGTGATTTTACCCCATTCTTCTTGAAGCACCGATTTTAATTGTTGTTTTGAAGAAATGGTGTGTTTGCGAATTCTTGATTCCAATTGTTGCCAAATATTCTATTTGGGATTTAAGTCTGGAGATTGTAGTGGTGTTTTTATTATTTCAGGACAGTTATACAGCAGCCAGAGTCTAACGTTCAAAGCAGTGTGTTTGGGGTCATTGTCCTGGTAGAATTTAAAATCATTATGAAGGTTCAATTTTCGTGCTGAAGATTTCAAATTTTGCTTTAAAATGTCAATATACTTGTACTGATCCATTATACTGTCAATAAAAACAAGATTACCAACTCCAGCGGACGACATACACCCCCATACCATAACTCCTCCTCCACCATGTATTACTGTTGGCACCAAGTTCTGTTTGCGAAATTCTTCCCTGGGTTTTCTCCACACCAAGATTCTACCATCAGAACCAAATATATTAAATTTACTCTCATCAGGAAATATAACTTTATTCTAGTAATCAGAATTCTTATTTATGTTGGATTTTGCGAAAGCTAGTCTGAGTTTTCTATTCTTTTCACTTCCGAAGAATTTTTTTCCTGGCTACTGTACCGTGATATCCAGCAGATCGAATTACCCTTCTAATAGTCTCAGGATTAACAATTATTCCATATAATGCTTGTAAATCAGCAGCAACTTTAAAAGCACTCTTTCTTGGATTTTTTTTAAATATTTCGAACGATAATTCGCTTTATTCCATTGGATAGCTTTGAGGGTCGGCCAGGTCTTCTTTTATCCTGAATAATATGATTCTTTTTATATCGTTTAATAATATTGAAAACTGTTGAAGGACTCAAGTTAACTGTTTCAGCAGTTTTTCTAACAGATTTTCCACGTTCAATATGCAAATTAATAACTAATTTTCGAATTTCAGGTGAAGTTTCTTTTCGTTTAGCATTCATGGCTGCACAGAGCTAAAAAACACAAAAATTCCAAAACAAACTGGAAAACAACTGGACGATTTTATAAATTATTGCCAATTGCTCTTGAGTAAAAATAAAACCACCAAAAATATTTTTATTGCTTATTTCAGACGATTTTTGTTACATATCTAATGGTGTCCCATCACTTATGTGAGCTATTTTTTGCTCCGTTCTAAACAATTGTATTTTTATTAAATTAATACTTTAATATTTTGACAAAATGTATGTTATGTAATAATTGTTACTAAATTTAAGTATGAAACACACCCACAAAAAATTTGTACATGTTTTGTTAATTTATTTTATTACAGTTTCCTTTTGTAAAGCACAAGTGTCCCATCACTTTTGTGAGACACTGTAGTTCGAATTTCCATCAGAAAGTTGCTTGTTCTATTGCAGAGCTAACATTTATGCAATCAATTATTGTAAATCCAAACTCTTTTTTAAAAAACAGATCTTAATTTCTTTCATTTTATCTATTAACATCTAAAAGTTTTTCGATTAAGAAAATGCGAAATCGCTGTGAGGGGAGGGGGGGATACTTCAGAAATTATTTTCTAATTCAAAAGATTCGAATATAGTGTTTCAGTACACTAGATATACACATTGAAATATATCGTCGAAGATAAAGAAGTAAAAAAGATTTATGTTGGTAGACATACAATGGAAAAATTCTAAGAAATTTAAAAAAGAAGAATCCATTATTAAAGAATAGAAAATATTTCATTTTGAATTTATATCAGTTAAATTCTTGAAAAAAAATAGATAAATTAAAAAGTACTATCTGAATCAAAGCTCCTAAAATTAAATGACAAACAATGAACAAAATAAAATCTTTAAATTTCTCAAATGTAATTAACTAACTACAAAAAAAAACTATGTGGAATGAAACTATACTGAAGATTCCAAATTTCCTATTGAATTTTATTAACATCAATAGATTTAAATAAAAACTTATGATTAGATTTTTTAAACATTTATTTTAGTTTTGAGAATATAATGAGTAGAACAAAGTTCCTAAAATTCAGTAACTAACTAATATTTGAAGAGCAAAAAAAATGGCTACAATTATTAAATGTAGACGTTGATTTTCTCTAATTGCTTTAAAATAAAAACAAGAAATCGAGTAAACGCAACGAATTAAATTCTTAATAAAGACGCAAAATAGCCCTAATGTACTGAAATTTTGAAGCAATTCAGTAATCATATCATTAGCCATTTGTTTCCCTTTCTAAGCTAAAACTGGAAAATCCATGTGTCTGTGTTCTTTCTGTTTCGGCCTAAGATAGCTACGATGAGCTAAACGCGTGAAATTTTCTGGAATTTTTCAAAAATAACTAATCAAAATAGTTAATTGAAGCAATCCCCATAGTAAAAAGCAAGTGTAACATAATTCCATTAAAGTTTTATATTCCTCCCATAAATAATCAAAATATTTTTTATTAATAATTATAACAGTTAATTTAATAAATAGACTAAATTTCATGACGTTAGAGCTTTATGCGCTCGTCTAAACTAATTTCAATTAATTTTAATTGTTCCATTAACTTACAAATTATAATTGCTATAGCAAATTATGATGTGCAGGTGCTCGTATCCGCGTTTGTCACACCGTGTATCTCCGAAAAATCATGTCGTTGCTGTTGCCCAGACTCCATCTCCTCTCTCATACACACGCCTGGATTAAAATAAAAACTTCTAAAAATATAACTTTCTCAAAACGGAAGTGAAAAATAGGACATAGAATACTACAACTGTTTTATAGTAGTAACCAATTTAATAGCTTTTACCCTTACAATGCGTTACAACTTATTAATGCATTTAAAAAATACACATTTCTAAAAAATGTAAAATGTTACTAGAAAATATTTTTCCTTCCTTGTTTATTTAAAAGAAATAATTTAAATACCATAGAAACTATATTATTATCACTAGAAAATTTCTCGCAAATACATAATAAAACATTTCATTAATTTCAACATGAGGTAAAAAATAATTACTGAGATGGAAAAACGCGTTATATGTATATAATCAATACATATAATGATATAATATTATTCCCTATTTTCGAAAAGTGCAAGTTAATTTTTTATAGCATATCGAGGTTACATTGAGTGCCATTGACTCATTTAAAACTTTCTGATGATGGAATATTTCTTAAGCATTTTGTAAATCTGAATTCAGTGAGGCATGTCATGTATATCATAAAAATAACAGAATAATCATTACACCACATTGAGTAAACAGGTTGAGCAATAACCATTTCAAGTACAGCTGTAGATTTCGAATGAATCTATTCTAAATTCAGTTTCGAAGAATCTCTTGTGTGACATCATCCTGATTTCTACATCTACATGGAGAAAATTTCCCCGCATTGCGTAATGCAATTCATTTCTCTTTTAAAGACGGTTACTATTTTTGGAGAAGTGCATTTCGCTATAAAAAAACAGGGAAATAAAATTTAATAAATATTATCCGCTTCATTGAGATAAAAAGTGTTGTCATCCTTAGATGAATATTCACTTACTTGATATTGACTTAATTAATTACACATTAAAAAAACGTTTATTCTGAAATGATTTAAATCTGATTGCTATTACACACAACTAAATGCAAGTGTACATGAAACAGTAAAACAACTGAAAATAAATAATCAGCTTTTTTTTTATGCAAAAATTAAAATATGACTTTGCATTTATTACTATTTTGCAAATTAGTGTTGCAATGAAAAAGTTCTGCGCCTCGGAGTATCAAAATGTATCTTCATAATGCCTCACTTTTGAGAAACAGAAAGTCCCGAATCCTCCCCTCCCCATCCCGAGGCAATTTTCAAGTATTCTATTCGCTATTCCGGCTGGAAAAAATATTGTTTCGATTCTTTTAAAATTTCCTTCATTATAAATTTTTAAAAATAGTTATTAAATTAATTTTAACCATGGAAATACAGATATCAAAATTCTAACTTTTCACTGGGAACAAAGAGACAAACTGTCAATTTTGTTTGGGTTTTTTTATTTTTTCAGCAATTCGTTAACAATGACTTTTACTAATGCCCTTGGAATTACTGAAAATTTTGCCTTTGGATTAATTTGACGCATGGGAATTGAGAAGCTATCCTCGCATTACAAACGAATTGTGTAATTGACTTATGTTTGCAGAAATATAGGGCTCTAAGGACCCTTAGGATGCTACAAGTCTTGCCAGCAACTTTAAGTCGAAAATTTTAGTCTGATGAAATAACAAAGATTTTAATTGCTCATCGTTTTCATTAAAGTTGATTTCGGTAACTCGCGTATAAAATATACAACATTTGAATTAAAAAGTTGTTTTAAGAAATAGTAAAAAAAAGATACACAACTTTTGTAGCATAATCTAATTATTATTTTATTAAAAGATAAAAACATTTTAATTATAAAGCAATATAAATTTTAAAAGGTAATTAATTAGATTTTTTTTTATCAGAATAACATTTGAAAATTTAAAATATACTTTCATTTTATTTTGAATAAATTCGAGAGCTTCTTTACATGAGAAATTAAAACTTCAATAAATTATCCTGAAAGTGCCAAAAATAATCGCAGTCTAGAAATCTCGACTCCTTCCCCAAGATTAAAAGGGGGGTAAGGTAGGTAGTAAGCCTTTTCTTTTCTTTTTTATTTTTTGACATTTTAGCTCTGAGTATGCTTAGGAAAAAGTGGAAAAGCAAGGGTGGGGCCTTTTCCTGCAAAGGCAGGATCTCAGTTGGGGTTCAAGATAGAGGTGACCTTTATAGGAGGAGGACAAAGAGGGGTAATGCCCCCAATCGGTAACGACTTGCCCGTCCCCTTCTCTGTTCGACGAGAAACTGAGAATTTTGTACGTAGCAATCTACCCAGCTTCGGAACGGTTGTGGAAAGCTGGGTATTTTAATTTAAAATAGTAACTAATTCTGTTATTGTAAACAATCGAAATATCTAAGTAACAGTTTAAATCGGCAGAATGATCACATTTGGCAGACTGACAAGTTAATAAAATGTCTCATTTTGCCGATAATTTTTGGTCGGCCCTGCCGAATAAGAACTCAATGCGATAGATGTCGATGGAAATCCACAGATTTTTCAAGCACGTGATTCAAATGTCGTTCATTCAGCTTATAATTTGCACTATTTGCCAGAATAACTGTCAAAGTGGCAAGTGAATAAGAAACCGCTTTTTTTTCTTTTTTTTTTGCCAGCCGTTCTTTGTTTTTCGGCTATATCATGATTTATGAAAAATTAACATTTTCGTCCACTATTCTGATCATCTGTCGATGGAATTATGCTTATTTATTTATTAAAGTTTTTTATGAATTTTTAGATTTAGTTATTTCATTTTATAAGGTATTATTTTATATATCTTACCATTATCTAATATCAGGCATTCATGAAATGCTGTAAACCTTGCTCTATTAATTCATTTGTATTGGAATTTTTTATAAGTATTAAAAAAAAGATCCAGGAGGTTAAGAATTTTGTTAAATTTGAACCAAATTCAGTGTTAAAAACGTAGTTCCTGTTGAAATCCTATTAAATATTTCCATGATCATACTACAAGAAATTAAATAATTCATTACTACAACTTGGTATTTCAATTTTTATATTAAAATTTAAGATGATATATAAATACATTTTTTTCTATAATTTGATCTCAAGGCAATTAAATCTCAAAAGGTCTCAAAAAAATTTCTCGCTCTTTTGATGTTCAAATAAAGAAATAGAGAACAATTTTTTACAAATACCCTATCAAATTTTTAAAAATCAGAGAAAAATTAGAATCTAACTGAATTTTAAAAAAAAGAAAATTAAGAGGGTGAAGAATCTTACTGTGTTAATTAATACTTAATTAACTTTAATTAAATGCAAAATTAATTATTATGAATTATTTTGAAGCTAAATTAGAGAAATTGTACCTCCCCCCCCCTTGTCGGATTTGGCTTGTCCCCCGCCACCTACAACCCTCTGTCGCCGTATCTGGTTCGGTATGATGAAACCATGATTTCCTTTACCTATTACAGGATAACACTGGCTCAAATAAAGGAGCATGATCACTGCAGTAAATGATGGAATCCAGTATAATTAACCCTTAGAAAGAAATTAAATTTTGTTACATAAAAACATTAACTATAATAGGGTAATTGATAAATCAACTGATGTCCTGGATCTAGAGATGGCGGCAGTGTAGACATCCATTTTTGGGAATATCTCCTCCGAGTTCGAAAAAGAACTTTTCTTCGAGACAAAAATTATGCTATATTATCAGCCATACTTTGTTTCACCACAAACATTACAATATTTTCTTTGCACATGTCGATAAATGAATCCTGGATATTGTTAACATAAAAGCTTTAGTTCCACAGTCACCAACATTTTTTAAGACAGCAGATATCGTTGCTTTGGTTAATTGCGCTGCAGCCAGCAAATCACAAGATTTACAAATTGATCTGGAGAATAAGTGTAATGTTCTTTCAAGGGAGCAAGAGGCATCTAAACCGAAAACGTTATTGCAACTGCTAGAGGACATTTCTCGCTAGACCATTTATGAAATGAATAAATTGACAAAAATTGCATACACCCTATCAACATATACTTACAAAAAAAGTTTCAATGCATTGCGAATTTTTAAAAATTATATGTTATGTATTATAGTTCTGGATGGATTTCATGATGTTAAGAATGCCTAATACAAGATCAAGAAAAATAGATTTGCATTATACAAAGGAAAGGCTTGATAAAATGTATCAAAAAGGCCGAATTTGGCACCATTAATGCCATGAAGACATACTACCACTGTGAGATGATTTATCATATTTACTAATAAAATGAAACAAGGTTACCCATTTGTAGTTATGCCTATTTTAATATCATACTTATTTATTACTAACAGCCTTTGGCGACCAATTAGTTCTCTGGAGTAACGATTGCTAGAAATTTCAATTAAATAATTTGTGCAACTTGGTCTTAATAGCCTTCCTTAATAAAATACTTTTAAACTTCAGATTTTTCTTTAAAATTATTTTAATTGAGCCTTACTTTGCCAATGGTAGAGATAATTGTTATTATCATTATTTTTTCAATGTGTAAATCAGAATAATAGAAAAGAAATTGTTCCCCATTCAAATAAATAAGGATCTAGCGAAAATTAGAATGAGTCATCATTGCACTCCTTCCCTCGTATAGCAGCAGACCCTGCCTCTTCGTCGAGCAAATTATGATTCTCTGTCAGGCGAGATCTCACCCCATTCTTGCCTGTTTCATTTCGCGCTATCGAGTTTTTTCAGTTATCTAAACTATCCCTGATGAAATTTGGCATACTTGATTATTTTAATCATAAAAATATAATCGATTAACTCGTACTGAATTCGAGAAAGGTTATTTACGACGAAAACAAGTATCATACATTCTAGACAAACCCGTTATTCGCCCATCTGTCATTTCCCGGAAGTCACGCGCTTTTTCGTTTTCACCGAACTGTTACTACGCAACGGTGATTGAACTGCGTCATTGTTTTTTTTACTCATCTTAGATTGAAATTCGATTGTTCTATTGTTGTATTTTACGATGCACTCTGATGACGTCGCGATATTAGCAGCGTTATCGACACATCACCTAATGCCATAGCTTGATAATAAACAACTGAGGCTTCGAAAGATATATTTTATTTTTGAAATAATCGATATTTTATGAAAAAAATGCAAACATATATCATTAATATAATTTAAGGAAAAACGAATAATGTAGAAATAAAACATTTAAAAGTTGCAGAATCTTTATCAGTGCAGCGATTTTTAATGACTCTTAACAACATGTTAAGAAAATTATGAAAACCATGAGAAAGAAAGAAATTATTTTATATCTAAGAAGAATATCGAAAATAGAGAAACTCGACCAATCCAAAGCTGATATGCGGGTAATCTACGAAAGAATATGTTTGGAATTGGTTCATTTAAACTGTTTTATTCTTGAAAGAAATCCAAGTGTTTCTTAACACATCAGAATGTAATGAACCAATTACAAAATAATTTGACTCCATTTAATATAAATTTTATAAATTTTTTTTCACAAAAACAATTTTTTTACAAGAAAAAACGATTACACTTTTTTTTTTTTTTTTCTTCTTTCAGAATATACTACAAAAAGAACACAAGTGAATAGTTGCAAATAGAAAAACCGAGAAAGATTCCGAGAACTTTCGCATTAGAAATTTAAATTTGGAATATAGCCACTGATATAAAGTTATTTTTGTTCGTGTTAAACCTTCCAGATAGTTTATAGAAAACACAAATAATAATATCTTTTTTTACTTAAAATGTAGTTAATATAACTAATACAATATATCTCATCATATCAAAATGGCTCATTCATTAATTTTGTACTTTTTTTCACAGAGGGAATAGCATTTAAATTTAGAAGGTTTATTGTAAATTTTGTATTTTATACCAAAGATAATAACTGTATTTTTTTCACGGTGGTAATAGCGTTTAAATTTGGAAGGTTTATAGTAAATTTTGTATTTTATGTCGAAGATAATAATTTCAGATTGATGTGAATACAATCGTTCACACTAGAAATTATCTCAGCAATTTTATTTGTTTTTATTCAACGATTTCTTGTCAGTTAAAAAGAAATTAAGTAAACGTTTAAATTATATTAAAAGGTAATTCTGTTTGAACAGCCAGAATCAAATTTTCCAAGCAGGGTTAAAAAAAGGCTGCTTTTTGAAAGTTTTATCGTTTGAGTTTTAATTGATTTAGTTATAATTATTATTTCTTTGTACCGAGAATGGGTTGTGGGGACTGAGATGTTCTAGAAGCTTTATTTCATAGATTTGTGATTCGTTCAGAAATAAGAAATGTAAGATTATCCAATGAACATGATATGTGTGAGTGTGTGAATGCTGGTGTTTTACTGAACAAACAGCTCGACTTTTTTGACCTAGAGGAACCAAATTTGGCATATATATACTTAGGACAATAGGGAAGATTTTCTTAGTATTTTAATTAATTAAATATTAAGCGAAATTTTGGTGTTTCAAAAGAAAATATTATTCAACAACAATTTTTGTATAAGTTGTTTAGTTAAAATTGTTTTTTTAATTAAATGAATTTAAATGTCTTGGAAATATTTCAGGAGGAGGAAATATTCAGAATTCATGATCAGATATACCACATGGTTTCTCCTTTATACAGCGGTAATAAAAAAACCAGGTTATGGTCAGTTATATGTGTTTGATATCAGTGAAGCCACTGAAAAACGCATGGAGAGAATTGATGGATGTTTGCTCTCTCTGATGGAAAGATTGGATTCTGTGTTAAAAGCAATCAATCCATTCATCGATTGTTACCTGCAGATGCATCGTATAATTGAAGAAAATCCTGCTACAAATATCAGGATGGTTTTCATGGAGACTAGAAATTTAGATATACGTAGATATAACCAACCTATTGCAAAAATAGAAATTGTAGCGATATTTGTAGGAGATAATGGCGAACCACTTGCTAATCGAGCCCTCTGTATTTATCCTGTAGGTGATAGCTGTAAAAATATTTCTCTATTAAACCAATGTTGTAATCCTATGGTCTATTCCCTGCTGTTTCCAGGAGGAAAATTAGGTTCAATTTTTATAGTGCACTTTTTGCCTTATATTTTTTTTATTTCTTTCGTTGTTTTATCTTATTTTGGAATGGACTGAATTTGAATATAGCTGCTTTCAGACAATTTATTTCTTTTGGAAATATCAGATTCTTATTCTGTTTTTGCAGCATAGCTTCCAAATTTGAACAATTATAAAAAAAGCACTTTTTTTTTTCTTTTTTGTAAATATCAATTTTTTTTTTAATTCTGTTTCTATGGTATAGTTCTAAAATTTGAAAAATTGTGAGAAAAGCACAATTTTTTGTAAATTTGTTTCTTTGGTGGATGCATATAATTATTTAAATGAAAAGTTATTTGTGTTTACGAAAAACTTTGATGCAAGTGATTTTTGCAAGTGTACTTTTTGCTTTACTTTTTTTATTTCTTTCATTGTTTTATCATATCATTGTTTATTAAATCTAAATATATCTGTTGCTAGACTAAAACGGTTTAGTAGATGGCGAGCAAGCGAAGAGCTTGGATCGCGAAGCGATCCGAGAGGAGAGGAACTGCATTAGCAGTTCCTGGGGGTTGGCGAGCTTAAGCGAACAGGAGGCGGAGCCCTCTAATAGTACATAAAATTCAACAAAAACGAAGCTAGCCCGATTTCACTCCATTCTGAAGTAGACCCAGCTGTTATATATTCGAAGGTTGGTGAAAACCGCGTTCCGGCTGGTGTGAAAGGACCCATTAACCTTTTGAATTTACTATTTCCAAGGTCACAGGCCTGACATTTTGCCTTCCGGTTCAAACCTGCAGGTGTGTAAGGTCCCTTGCTCCTCACAAATTTTCAGTATGCATCATTTTATTTGCAATGCTATAAATGTTCCTATGTGCAGGAAAATACTGGAGATCCACTATCCAATTTGGTGTCATCAAATTTTTATGCATAATAAAAATGGATTTTGATACCTCAAAAAAAAAAAAAAACTGCCTATTTGAAAATATTTCATTTGAATTATTAAGTAAAATGTTTTACCAGTTTTCCTAGAAATTGACTTTCATTTATATGTTTAAGGCAGGAGAATTCTTGTATCTCACATTACCAGCAAACTTTTCGTCTTTTTTTTTTTTTTTAATTTTTAAATGATTGCTTTCAGTAATAGCATGCATAAAGTTAATAGCTACAAAAATAAATAAAATTATAAAAATTGGCAAGTTTAAAAACTAAATGTGCATCATTTTTCATAAATAAATTTTATTTAGTACAGCAATGTTACAGTCTTACTAGTTTTATAAAATTGGTAATAACGCCCTTGAAACCAAATTGTAAAGGCAAACCTTGAAAGATATTTTGGTTTCACAGACAGAAGGTTGATAATGATTTCGCGAGGCGGAACCGAGCTACTTCCTACGTGCAAAAATACTTACAAGTACCATTTATCCTTCAGCAGGGGAAGTTTTAACCCTCTGACTACGTCATATTTTAAAATCGCTACTTAGATGCGTTGTTTGCTAATAAGTTCAAATATTTTTCAAACTAAGTGAACTGATACTATATGTTACACAATAATAATTTAATATAATAAAAATCTGTAATCTTAAAAATAAATAATATAAATTGCGAAAAACGTGGAATGCAATAGAAAATGGACTGGTTGCGGAAATCGCGAGATAAGCAGATGGAGGGTTAACTTAACAAAACTCAAAATATTTAAAATACACAATTCAAAGTATATCAACAAAATGTTTTAATATTAATGGAAATGAGTTGAGTTATAATGCAAAGATAATTCAAATAGGAAGGCGAAGTATAATTATTGCACCAATAAGCCACAAAACCCACCAAACCAATAAGAATTGGAACATGATCACATTCAAATTATTAATCTGCTTAAGTTTTGACATCTGATTTTATTATTATTATTATTGGTGAAGTTATAGCAGAATTCACTATAACCGTTTTGTCGAAATGCAAAACATACGGGCAAATAAAGAAACAGAAGCAGAAACAAATGCATCATTTTCTTTGGAATATTATTTTTCCCGCCTGTATTTAAACTGCCTCTTCTGAACTTCTCGTTTTCTTACATTTTTAAGAGATGACAGACAAATCGTCAATTTATTCTATGTTGTTGTTTCTTATGGCACTTGCCACGGACAAGCCCACTGTTCGAAGACAGCCGATTTAGGCCTAAGGGGGAGCGCCTCTTGTTTTTACCGTAGAGCCATCTTGGGGCAAGAGTACGACTTGGCTACTCACGCATCACTCATTCGCTTGCACAACACCTTTTTACAGGAGGACACATTCACACATCTAACAGATAGAACAGGAAGAACAACCATGCCCAAATCGGGAATCGAGCCCAGATCACGAGCAAGACGCGCTACCCCTATGCTAGAACGCCGACAATTTATTTTATAAAACTCGCTTATAGGGTATAACTATATTTACATAATCAGGTGTACGTTATGGAAACATAAATTATTTGGAAAAACCAGTTACAAATAATAAAATATTAAGTGATACTATTCAACTTTCCACAAAACATCAATAACTTGTTTGTTGAAGTTTTTACTATTTGTATTAAAAATGATTTGCAGATCACCAAATTCTACTAGTTAAATTGTAACTATCCAACGTTGCTTAGCTAAATTTAACAAACACGATTCATTAGACTAGACTTTCTTCCACTTATCAATCGAACAGGTTTTATGAGTGTGACACCACTATAGACTGCGTTTACCATTAACATCTGTGACAAGTGGCTTGGGAATTGCTGCTCTGCCATGAATTGTCTGTTTATAGAGGTGCCTTCTAACTGTAATCACTGATACAGGAGAATCAAGATGAGTATTGAGCTCAGCGGTCACTTTTGCTGCAGTTGTTCGCTTTTTAGACATTACAATCCGCTTCAATATCCGTCGGTTTCTTTCACTGAGCTTCTCCTTCCACCCATTATTTTGCTTTGCCGAGCTTGTCTTGCCGCGCTGTGTGTATGCTGTCATAACTTTATACACCGTAACTCTAGAAACGCCTAAAAGTTGGGATGTTTCGGTCACACTTCCTCCAGCTAGACGGGCTTCTACAATTTGGCCTCTTTGAAAATCTGAAAGGTTCGACATTTTACGCTTTTGAAAAAAATCGAAAAATTACAAAATTTTAATATATATATATATATATATAACTGATGGCTATTCTTATATTTTAATGCTTAAGAAGCGTATTCAAAAGTGTCACTTTTATTCACAGGTGTTTCCATTATTTTGATAACCATCTATATAATGAATCAAGTGGAAAATTTCGTAGATAAAAATAGAACCACGCTAGAAGCCATTGTTTGACCTTCTAACTGGACTGACTTTCTAATTTCTTCTTTGTAACTGGAAACATTCTTTTAATATGTTTTGTTTAATGTTATTAAAAGAAAGGTAGAGGAAAAAAAGTGTTTAAAAATCGTATGATATAAAAATTTCTATGTTAATTCAAACTTATAATTTTTAGAATTAAATTTTATACCCCGTCTCCGTTAAAATAATATTCAAATTCAATTTTAATATGTAGTCTCTTTCTTGATAAAGAGCAAAACATAACAAGATGAATAATAGCTTTCTGTATTAAAAGAGAGGGGGGAGGGGGAATACGAATGGAATTCCGGTAAATTTAACCTTTAGAAAAGATAGCCGGCAAACAAAAGCGTAATGTGCAGAGTCCTAATTTATATTTCCATTAACAAAAAGTTTTTAATGACATTTTTCAATAAATGCATTTTAGCTTGCACAGACCTGCGCCGTCTATATGTTCAAAGTCATGCGGTGCACGATAGTGCCTATTCAAAATGACGCCAAACCAAAATGGTGCCTAATCAAATTGCCTCTTTTTAAAAAAACCCAAACCGAAAAAAAAAACTCATTTACCTTCAAAAAATCAAATTTAATTTTTCAATGCATCTAAGTTGATGGGGAAATTCTAATACTTGTAAAAACAAGTAGTCTGCTTAACTGCTTCTCTGAGCGGACCTATTCTTGTTTTTGTTCAAACGCTCCTAAAAATGAAATATGATACCGATGCTTATATGAGGGTAGAAGCAGTCGAGAAACTGTTTTTAACCTTATTTTGTATCTAGTACAGACTGTTGCAAATGTAATAATTTGTACAATATCTGTCTTTTCAAATTTAACAATGGAATCTTTATCAGATACGAAGTGATCTAGCCTTATAGATGCGATAACACCTTGAAAATTTCAATTAGGAAAGGTTTTTGATGTTCTCTATGAAATAACCTGAAAAAAATTGATATCATCACAAAAAAATCACACCACACCTTTAGGGAAAAAAGCTTAAAAATTTAATTTTACATGTACAGTTGTTTTATGGTACAAAATATGCTAAACAAACTTACTGTTGTTAGCAATATTCTTCAAATTAAATATTTTATTAATATTCAAACTTCTGAAAATTTAAATAAATTAAAATGTTTCTAAATGAAAAGCAAATTCTCCGCATTTAGAAGTTTTTAAATTTTTGTGGAATATTTAACTTCAATAAATACTCTGAAGAGGGTCGCTTTAATTTATGCAAAAAAACTGGAAGAAATATTTATATGAAAAAAAAAATGAAAAATCATATATAGTAGGTACGGAACTTATGGAAGAAGATTTTGCAAAACTTGGGGGGGGGGGAATTTGTAAAATTTGTGGGTTGAAATTCTAAGCTATATCGTTATTGATAATTTACTTAACTTCTTTCCTAATATTTACATTGCTTTAAGTATTTTATTAACATTTTCAGTCTCGTTAGTTATAGGAGAGAGATTATTCTCACAACTGAAAAAAAAAATCACCTTAAATCTGCAATGGATCAAGAAAGATTAGCAAATTTTGGAATTATTTCTGTTGAAAGTGATATGTTACAAAAAGTACATAGATGTACTTATAAATGAATACGTTAATATTTAACTTTCTGCCGTTAAGCGTGAATTCATTTTCATGTGTTTTTGAAATTTTCTGTAATACATTGACGAATAATTAATTTTATTTTAGTTAATATTTAAGGATTTCCTTTTGTTTAATTTAATGCTTTTATCATGCTGGTATTTCACGTTGCTAGCATATAAACATTTAAATAAACCTTGCATTAAAAATGAAAAAAAAAATCAATTAAGAATTTTAGCTGTATAAGTTGAATAATGATAGAAATAAATGTGCTAGCAGCAAGCTAATTGTTAATCTTTGATTTATTACCTTGCTTCCTTAAAGGTGAAAAAAAAAAAAAAACGCACTGAAAGTAGTTTTACTAACCTCGCCTTTTCGTTTTACTGTCTCATTACGGAACGCTTTGAGTTTCGTTGTATAGTGGACTACCTTGGTCAATGCCAGTGCAATCACAAGTATTCAGATTTTTTTTTCCGAATCGGAGTCCGAGCCAAGGGGGAAGTATAACATAAGCAAAAGCTTCCCCACTTCATCCAAAATGTCCTAAATAACAGACTCAGTATGTAAGAATTAATGCTCCATCCCTTTTGGATTTTCGTATATAGTGACACAATATAACAGCTTCGAAGTATGAAGAAAAAAAGCGAGTATATATTAAGGAAGTCTACTTTTTGACTAATTGAAACCATAATTTACATTTATATTTGTAGTTACAAGATCACAAACCCAAATTTCAAGCAGATAAATCTTTTATTTTTGTATTACCCCCTTCACATACCCAGAAATAAAAAAACTAACAATAGTAATCGTAATCGAATTGATCCAAAATTTGATATTTACACTTTTGAGGATAAAACTGAGTGTTAATTTATATATATCTAGCTTTTTCCGTTTTTATTTTCTCGTATACGAAGTATAGAGCAAGTATTATAATAATAAAAATATTCGCATCCGAGAATTTAACGAATCTTCACAATTCATATTTCATTAAGTCCGAAAAACACATTTTTTGGCATTATATCAATCTGGCATTTATATAAAATATATACTATATTTTTGAGCATTATATGTGAACACGGTAACTAAAAAACACTTTGAGTTAAACGACTGAAATTCGATATATGGAATTACGGCCAAATTTGTGAATTTCTATCAAATTTTGAATGAAATCCATTAAAAAAAAAGATTAATATGTGTGATTGACTATTAGAGTACGAATAAACTCAATCACTACGAATCCCGGTTCGGGCATGGTTGTTCTGTGTTCTATCTGTGAGGTGTGTGAATGCGCCCCGCTGTTAAAAAGGGGGGAATGCGAATATGACGCATGAAGTAGCTAAGTCGTGACCTTGACCCTAGTTGGCGCTACTAAAAAAACAAGAGACGCTCACTCGGCTTAAATCGTTGACAGATAACTGTCAGCGGGCTTGTAAAGTGTCATAAGTCACAACAGCAATATGAAAAATAAAAATAATTCTAAATATAATTTTTATTTTTAAGGATATAGGGAGGTCATCAAGCAGAGATTAATTAAAATCTCGAAATCGAATGTTTTGATGATTTGAATACTTTCTTTTTGATTTTATATACTTTTTTAAATGCGAGAAGATACAAAACATTATATCGCTAGACACTAAAAAGGAAAGACTTTCTGAAAACTCTAGAAATCATTTCTTGTTGGAAAGGAATGGGGTGTTAAATAAAATTCAGATCACTAAATAAAATAAAAAATATATATATTTTAAAAAATTAGGAAGAATGAAAAAGTTATTTAATTAATCCAGCTATTATTAAACAATTTTAGGAAACGAAGAGATATAAAAACATAAATAAGGTATTTAGTTTTTACTGGATTTTTTTTAGAATAATTTTTCTTATTGATGACATTAGGGTGATATAATTCTATTTACTGCAAAGTCATGAAGGAGAATTCCTCTATTTTTTTCAAGTATCTTTGAATATCTATTAGTAAATAAAAATGCAGAATATTCTGGAACATATAATTCAGGAAAAATCATAAGCACCTTCTCAAACCCAAATCAATTGAGTAAAAACTGCAGACTAAATTTTTAAATGACATCTGATCACTTAATAAATTTTAAGAATCTTTCTCGTTTATTTCCTGTCGATAAATCAAGTGAGTCACTTTCCTGTCTTTTTCCGAATTCTTAAGATCAGCTAAAAAGGCTTTTTACAGATAAAAGATTACTGTCCTTCATCGCCTCCTTCTTTCCACTCACAACGGAAGGTTACACTTGGAATGCAATTCAGCAACCGAATGCATTTCAGAAAGCAATTCACGCGCGGATCCAGAGCAAGTTCTAGGTCATCGCCTTCGGATGTTTACAACAGTGTGCCCTCTTTCTCCCGCGGAGGAAACCGGTTTTGAAGTACGCGAATAACTTTCAAATGTTTTGAAACAACGTAACAAGAAGAAATCTAAAAATACTCGAACGTTCCATTTTAGTGTCTCACCACTGCGCAGAAGAAATTTAGAATTCGCGATAAGTTTGTTTCTATTTAGTTTAACTGCTTAACGTAACAAGCGAACGTAAACAAGGACAGCTATCGTAAAAGCAGAAACTGTAATTCCTTTAATTCCACGTAGAATTTTTTTTTTTTCGTTAGACGTTATATAAACCATGAGAGAACGAAATAATAGAAAAAATAATTACAAACTTTAATGTTGAATTTTCATTCTTTTGAAAAAGATTGCAGGTAATTAGTATATACATATTGCCATCAGTAATGTATAAATGTTTAATTTATTATCATATATGGAGAATTATGTAGATGAATTTGAAGATTTCAATTTCAGTACAGAAATTGAATATGATTCCTAATCAAAACAGTAATTTTGGGCAGGAATCAACTTTGAGAATGTATGTTATGACATCCATATAACTATTTCTTAACTAATAATAATATTTAAAAATTAGCAAAAAGAAATCTGAACCATATTTCTAAGACTATTCCATATAATTATAATCTTCATATTATATATTTTATAATCGCCTTGATTTTTCAATTTATGGCACAAAAAAATCCTTAAAAATTTTGTAGATTTCAATAAAATATATTGCGTTAAAAAAATTTTCAGCAGATATTTGTAATTCACAACAGACCCTTATAATTTAAGCTCTTTTTTAACTAATTTTGTATAATAATTTATTCCTTTTCACATTTATTTCTTGAAAATTGATTAAATAAAATTGTTATGTCGATTTTTGTATGCTTAAGACTATCCATATTTAAACCAGGATTGCAACATTTCATAAAAACACAAGAAATTCCAACTCCCCTCCACTACTGTTTGTCTACCTCAAGAATAGCTCCCGCCAATATGTCTACGATAGTCTGTTGCTGTGGAAACAAGACCTGCTCTATTTTGAATAGGGGATTTAAAAAGAAAGGCATCCATGTTGGCTTACTGATCGCCTTGATGACGTATTGGCGATTTTTTTAAATTGATTTATAAAGAGTGAAAAAGAATTGTTTAATATATTAATTATATAATAATATTTAAACTTTTAGACATAAAAATGAAATATTAATAAATATGCAATAAAGATAAAAATTATTACAATAAAAAAGAAATTATTTAACTTTTTAATAATTGTTTAATATTTTCATAACTATTAATAATTATCAAGGACTTTAGATTATTAATACAATGACAGAACTTCGTTGATTATTAAACTTTCAGCATGTATTTTCCAACAATTTCTAAGGCAAAACAGTTTTCAAAGTAAAATAAAATAAAATACCGTCTAAATTTCGAAAATAATGTTCATTCAAGCATTTCAAAATCCTCTAAGAAATCCCTAGAAATCCTCTAAGAAATCCTCTAAGAAATCCCTCTAAGAAATCTACTAGTAAAACACCCGTAAGGAAACCCGTTGATGATCCAGCATGAACAACTATAAGTCTATTTTTCGAATTAACATTTGCTGTAGCTCCCAAAACTGTGTCATCTTGCCAACATTTCTTAAATGTCAAATTGCTGTCTACCTAAGTTTCATCAATATAGACAATCGGTCGTTCAGCTTTCCTGTGACATCTCATTTCTCTCAAATATCTGTGTCTCCAAAAAGCAATATCTGGTCTTTCCATGAGTACTTTTTTATTATTCACGCACTTCTTCCATCAGAAATTCATTGAATGTAAGACTTTGCACAATGTGTCTTTTTGCCACGAAAATCCAATTATTTCTTTCATCACGGGTAGTAATTTTCTGAGGGATGATACTTTCCTTTCTTTTATGTAAAAGTCTTGAATTGTTTGCCGTATAACACACTTATCAAAGTCGTCTATTTCACAGTTTCGCTCACTAGGTCTTTTACGGTGTTTACCGGGTGATTTTAAAACTGTCGATGAGCTCGATGATGAAACTTCCTTTCTTATTTTTTTTTATTGTAGCTTCAGAAATTCCAGTTGCTTGAGAAGCCCTTTTCAGAGCTTGTGGGAGTGGAATTAACGTAGATTTCGATGAAGCTTCATTGGAACAAAATTCCGCAGCATTATATACAATTTTACGTGCCTGCGATTTCAAAATTTCACCCTTCCTTAACTTAAAGGCCATCTTGCAAGTTTAGCAAATTAGTAAAATCAATTAAACCAGTAAGGAACAAATAATTTTAAAAGCAAAATAAACACAAGGATAAGATAACGCGTGCAACTCTTTTAAATCCGAGAAGAAGAATGACGTGGTAACCTTTAATTCCGCCAATTCCCTACACGCTTAATCCCCATTAGAAATGAACTAGTCCTGTTACTACAGCGACCGCCACTAGATAGACTTCTTGGCGGGAGCTATTCTTGTGATCGACAGACAGTACCTAGTTTATATACATGGTGTTTCAGCGAACCGTTTCAGAACTTCTATGGGTACATCCTGACGAACTTAAATCATATACCCATGGGAAATGCTTTCCTGACGCGGTAGATGGCGTTGTGCGAAAAGTCCGAGCTTTCGTGCAGGGAATCTTCATTTCGCACAAGAACGCCAAGTTATGGATGATTACACGATCGCAGAGTTAGCCGATATGCATTTGGCGTACGGGGCTGCAAATTGTTATATGGGACTGCAATTGTTTATTACTGGGGTCATATGAAATCGCTAGTTCATGACAACCCTGTTGACACTGCTGAGGAGCTCGTTGCAAGAATCGCAGTAGCTGCCGGAGAGATTCGAGATATGCCTGGAATATTCCAGAATGTTCGGATGTCCATGCGTCGGAGATGTGAGGCGTGCATTGTACTTCGAACACTTACTTTAATCCATGTGCCTTTTGCTTCTTTTCATGTATTATTAAAACGATTTCTCATTTACGGTCTCTTTTCTTTATGGTGCTTCTGTGTACAACACCGCTTCAGGAAAGCATTTCCGACCCCACATTGCTCTATGATTTCTAGTTGTCAGGATGTACCCTACTCCTCTTAGAAGTTCTGAAACGGTTCACTGAAACGCCCTGTATATATATTTACACGAACATCAAAAAGCATCAAACACAGACAAAGATACAATTGCCAGAAGGATAAAAAAATTCTGGAAGAACACTAAATGAACCATTTTAAAGCAGACAATTTTCTTTTTGAATATCTGCTATTGTGAAAATGAAATCAATAACTACTATAGCGATTTTTATTTTTTTAATTTACGTGTGATTTTAAAAATTACTGAACTCTAGTTGATAGATGTGTATTAAAATGAAACAAAACATCTCAATTCAATAAATTTTTATTATTAAACAGCAAATTTCGAGCAAAAGATACTAAAAAATAACATAAAATACAATTTTACCAAATTAACAAATTTTCTTTTCAGATTAGTTACCTTAAAATTCTTTCGAAATAAATTAACATAATTAGATGGAAACAAATCTTTGTATTTACAGATCTTTTAAAAATATATTCAGAACTATTTAAAAGAATGAATCATGACTCTCATAACAAAAGAATCATCCGAATAAATTATAAGTGTCGCATGCTACAAAAATTTTTCATGAAAATTGTGCACTTTATGGATTGCAAATGTCTACAGGTTTAATTTTTTTTTATGGTTGTTATTTCAATCATCCGAATTTCCTGAATAATTTTAAAAACTGAGAAACATACATACAAAATAACATTTATTTACACACTTTTTCTCTGTTATATCTTCATTTATTATCCTAATCTTTAACGCATAATTCTTGGATAGTAAAAGCATTAACTTGGATGTAAACTGTATTTCTAAAGGGTGTCCCAAAATTAACGCAAGATTTGAATTTGCCACCATTCGTGCAGTAAAGAAGTGGCAGCCCTATTAAAAAAAACCATTTGACAGCACACATCAGACTGAGCATTAATGTAGAAAATCTTTGATTTAAAGGAGAATTGTGTCAAAGAGGTAATAAAATTAGAACGTGTTAGAGTGAAATGTGCTGTGTAAACTATTTAAAATAATATTATTACATTGGAAATTTGTTATTTGTTGTAAATGTAAAACATATAATGTATAAATCATATTTAATAACGCCTGTTAGTTGCATCGTAGACAATCGAAAAAAATGGTCCGAACTTCATTTATATTTTTTTTCGAAGAGGTTTTTTTTTATTACTCAACTAGCCGCCTTTGGCGACCAGTCGGTTCGCCAATCTTAATGCTCGTTAATATTTTAATAATTAAATATTTTATGTAACTTCTATTTTAATAGGTTCTTCATCAAAATATTTTAAAGCTTCAAATTTTGATAGTCATATAATTCATTTATAATATTATAAAGGCCTTCAGCCATAACGTAATATGCATCTCTCTAATTTTCTGTTAGCTCCCGTAGAATTTATGCTTTAAGTTAAAGTGGATATGGTTAAATTGCAATTAATATAAGAACATGTTTTTACTGAAACGAAGCATTTTTTTAATACGAGTACTGAAAAACAGAGTCTTTGAGTATTTAAACCTTATGGGCACTAAAGAATATCTTTCTTAATTTATGTAATATCTCAAGAAGTTTTCTACAAATTTTTCTAAGATTCATCATGAACAGATCAATTAATTAACAATGTTTAGTTTTAAATGCATGAAATTCTAAGAAAATAAAGAGAATCGTTTGAAATAATATGTTGGAAACATGTTAATCCTTCAAAACCAAGTTCGTATCCGTTGAAAATAGAGTTGTCAACAATCAGAACGCAATGCGCAGGTGTGAATTTTCACCGCCAGTTATGGTAACGCAAATGCGTGAATTTTCTACGTAGATTAGAAATTTATAATTTCCTTTATTCTGTTTTATTTTAGTTCAAAAGTACTTCAGAATGAATCTAAAAGATCGATTAATTAACAATGATTAATTTTAAATGCATCAAACACTAAGAAAATAAACAGAATCGTTGAAAATAATCGGCCGAAAATAAGTTAAGCCTATCCTCGTTAGCGTGGGAAAAAACTGAAGCCTTACTCATTTGGCGGTGGGGAAACGAAAAGAGTTTTTGGCGGGAAAGTTAGTTTTTAATTAATAATTAAAATTCTAATTAAAAATTCAAAAAAAAGGGACCCCAGGTGCACATTCCCGACCTCCAAGGTATGCATGTGCCAAATTTGGTAGCTGTAGGTCGAATGATCAGGCCTGTAGAGCGCTAACACACATTGAGCTTTATATAAGTATGGATCTCAGATTTTCTGATATGTCAATAGGAGGCCAATATTTCGGAATCTCGGAATCCACTGCCTAGACTTCACACCCACGTTAAATCACTATTCGAGATCATCTTCCCAGACATTTTCTTCAGATTTCTACACAGTTTCATGGAAATGATATTAAAAATCTTTAAAATTATTTTTTTTTCAATTTCAATTGGCATTTTTTCTTTCAACTGTCATTCACTGATTAACCTTGAAAACCAACTAATGTTCTGATTTCAGTTTGTTTCCAGAAGCTGCAACTTAATGCGGCAAATTTTTACAATATGCACTTAGATTTTGCAATATCCTTCATTTCTGATATCATTTCCGACATATTTTTAGAGACGGTTGGATAATAAATATAATCTATTGTATGATTCTGAATCTTTCATATTCAATCCATTTATTAATGTGCTGATGATGCTAAAAGTATTCAATGCTTTATCGTATGTTTTAACAATGTCAGTATATGTCATTTCGGAAGAGCCAAAGCCGCATGTGATTTACTGAAGCATTTTACTTAAAAGCTTTGTAAATTGATTGGCAGCAGCAGACCAAATCTTCGTGTTTCTACCAATGACACCAAAAGAACTCTGTTGAACAAACTATCTTTTGTAATTTCTTCTAAATATTCGTGTTTGGCATTTGTTGTGCATGTTAACATTGTATTATAACAAATGGCTAGTGTTTAACTACAGTGGTTTTTTTTTTTATTATTATTACGAATACATGGACCAGTTTGTTTTCTCATATTACAGAGTTCAATAGCAAACATGCGCCTGCTGGCTTACTATCTATCTCCAAATTTTGTCTTACACTCAAGCTTCAGGCATCATTAATACAATGATTCAATTACATACTCAGCCATTCAAGAACAAAAATAATATTTTATTGACCTTATATATTTTAACTTAGTTCCAAAAAAATCACACATCAATATAAAACAGAAACGCGTCAACATACATTAAATAGTTAATGGAACAGAACTCTGAAACAGAGTCTCCGCAAGAATTTGCTCAGATGTAATTGAGATAAGATGATTCTCTATGGAGGCCTGGGTGCAAGAAACTATTTGGAACCCTAAATTTTTGTTTATAAAGTAAAAAAGGAATAACAAACACAAACATATATTATTAAAACATATTTATTTAATGAGTGGTTTTGTTTTTGCTAATACAATAATTACTTCAGAAAAAAAAGAGATTTCGCCTTTTCTTTTTCGATGCTTACTATATCAAGTGTATTTAAGAGCTCTGAACACATGCTTGACCGAAGATAGTTCTTTATTAATTTTAACTTGTTAAAAGAGCGTTCAGCACTTGCTATAGTAAATGGCAACATAAAAAAAAAAGTTTTAACACAGTTAATACATTTAGAAATAACTCATTATAATTATTTTTTAATATGCATGCAATATGTTTTATACTTTATTTGCATCTTTTTCATTCAAAATCATATCCAGTAGCAAACCAATTTCCTGGATTAGATTTTCATTCATATTCTTGTTATAAATCTTTGCAAAGTTTTTGAAATATTTTTTTCTGAAGTTTTTATATCAATGATTAATTTGAAATCAGAAGTAATATTTAATATTCAGAAATAATATTAATAATATATAAGTAATATTTAAAGTCTATCTTTTATTTATCTGATCTGTTATTTTTTTAATAACTGTATCAGTATCAGTGATAATATTTTAAAAATAACATCTAAATTCTTATACCTGGTTTTCTATAATTTCATCTTCTGCTATTTCATAATATAATCCTTTTCTTTTTCGAATTCGTTTAACAGGAAAATGTTCTTAAATATTCAGATTATGTACCTATACTTTTGCTTCGTCTAAAAATTATTACAATTCGTACTTAAATTTTAGATTCCAATTTTAATTTTATTAACTAAATTAAAAGCCGAATCAATTTTTACTTGAAATAGTTTATTGATAGTATTAATTTTGGAAAATATGGCAATCCATACTATTAAACATGAAATAAATAGTATTTCTTGAATTGATTTCCAATAGACATTTAACTTCGAATACTGCTGTATTATTTGGTTTTTTTTTTATTAAATTCTACTAGGGTATTACAAGTTTGTTCAAATTATGTGTACACTGCTTTAATCGCTATCTATTTCGGCTTCCCAACAAATGTCGCATAAAAATAAGTAATATAAACTTGCAATTATCCCCCCTTCCAATTTTTTATAATATATTCTGCTAGAAGTGTATAAATTAAAAGAGTATGCTAGGTAAGGCACATTTATTGCATGAAAGTTTAGAGCAATTATTCTAGATTGTACACCTTTATATTTCCCTTTCATATTGCTGCCATTTTCGTTTGTCTGACCTCTAGAATTCATAATATCTAAATCAAGCCATTTAATCTTTTACCCATTTAATTAGAAGTTTTGCTAGTCCTTCTCTAGTAATGTCAGTTATTTCAAAAAACCCTATAAATGACTCGTTTATAGTTTTCTTTTCCAAATTCAACCTAATAATGATTGAAATTTTTTCCTTATAGAAAATATCAGAGAGTACAATCCATTTGGTTAGTATAGTACATTTCTGCTTATATATCATCTTTAGTTTTGTTGTGGACATTGTTCTGTCTTAGACGCTTGTATCTACACTTTTCCCCTATACCAGCTGTAATCATCAGGAACCGGCGCATGCGCAGTTTCTGTTGAACTTTTTTAAATACTTAGTGATTCAGAATTTCTAATGTCTATTAGAGACGATGTATCTTTGTGTTCGTGTTCGTCAATGTTATTCTATGTTTTATGATATCTTCGATTCGTTGAAAGCTAGAAATATATTTTAGATGTAGATCCTAAATAATTAAATCCACATAATAGAATTAGAATGGCGCGATTACATTTAGATTTATTTGATGAAAGTTCTGATGCTATATTCATCAAACAGACGTCATTTCCTAACGTCGTCAGAAAACGCTCAGCCAGTCACGTGGAAACCGACTAATAAGTCAACTTTAATATGTATGGACGCTATTATTGCTCAGAACATTATTTTAGTTCTTGATCATGTTGAGGGCCTCACAATCGCGGGTCCCCGGTGCATAGTATCCATTGCACCCCATTGATGACCGGTCCTGGATGTAATCGAAGTGGTGGTAGCACTCTTGCTCTGCTCACGACCGAACTACCACCATAATAAAATAACGATCAAACAAGCCAACCAGTCGTCACGTCTTCTAAAAATTCTGATTGAAGTTTTTGCTCTTTAATTTCTTTGCCAAATTCTCGCCTCTAATCCGAAGTTCTTTGATTTCAGGTGCATGAAATAGAAGAGTTCGTGCATTTTTCATTTTAAAAAAAGTATAGTATAATATTTTATTGATCTTTTGTGTAAGATATGGACAAATATCGTTCCAATTTTATAATCATGGTTCAAAAATTACTAATTCCGTGCCAAACAAACTTCATGTAGCTTCAAAAAAACTTATTTGACTAAACCAGTTTTATTAAATTTTTTTTATATTCCTATTTTAGGATATATATAATTGTTAAGCTAATTTTGCTAAGAGCTCAGGAATGAATTTTGGTAAGCGCTTGTTGTGTTAGTAATTAAGACTGAAAGCCAGAACTCTCATAATGCAGTATCTTAATTCGTCTATGTTTAATCTTCTATACTAATTATATAGAACAGAAGTTAATGGAATTTCCAATTCGTATTTTACACCTATACACTATCTGCCTTCTATGTGATTTCAAAGTTCTTTCAAGGAAGAAAGGATTAATCGCAGAGAAAAGACAATCCTGAAATCTTAGCTTGCAGCTATAGCGCGACAATGATGCAACGTTTCTACTAACCGTATGACTGGTTGATGTAAAACTGTTGTGTCTTGAGTTCGAAGATATTATTAATGTATTTTGGGAAGAGTCGTAGCTTACATTCAAATATCTTGTCTTAAAAATAGAATTAGAAGTGTTCGTAATAATTGTACGAGTTTATCATTCATTTTATTATTTAATTGCTTCAATAATAAGCTAAAAATATGAATTAATTCTTCTATCCAGAATGGGTCTCAAAAGAAAGTCTAAATATAAAATTCTCATAATAATGACGAATGAAGGTAAGCTGAAAAAATGCTTCTCTAACCTATCTTGAATTAATACTTGGTACGTTAATTATATCTTATAATAACATTTATTGAACATAATTTGGTGTAGGCTGTCTTTTGTTATAAATGTTGGAAAAGTATAAATTAGGATCATTAATTAAAGTTCTTATCATATCACTGTTCGATTTTTATTTAAAAAACTCATTATTATATTTTAATGACGGATTAAATAAAATGCTGCATTAAGCCAGAATGGAGCAGCTCTGATACTATACCCATAAAGTAAATGAGAACCAATCAACCGGAATTGTCTATGACCATATTTGAGCAATAACCCTCCCCTACAAAGTAGTGGGGTGCCACGCAATATAAGATTCTATATCACAGAAATATCCGGATTTGTTTTATATACTTTCGAATGCTAGAAGTATTCTTAAAAAAAATGTTATTTCAAATCAGCTTTCTATATTTTAGAATTTTGAAAAGCCATTTTGATATTTCTGTGCAATTTCAGCAAATATCAAAGCTAAAATTATACAACGTTTCAAGCTATAGGCGTTTTCTAATATATCTTGGAAGTCAGATTTTAAAATAGCAGTATAATGCATGACATTGTTTTAAGTCAATTTAAGATGAAAAGAAATCGAATTGCTATCATTTAACTAATAATAAATTTCAAAACTTAAATCAGAAAATGCTAGAGAGTGAAGACATCCGCGTTTGAGAGAAGACATCCGCGTGCAAAAGGTTCAATTCCAACAATTGAACCTTTTGCACGCGGATGTCTTCTCTCAAACACCATTCAATATGGTGCATCATTTTGACATTTCATTTATTTAATTTAAATTATTAAAAGTACCTACAGAATGGTAAATACATGTAGATTCATTTTTCAGGCAAATTCATCTATAAACAGATGCATGCATTTTTTTTTGGTGTAATAAACAAGTCCATGTATCAAGTGAATAATTATGCATCGAATTACTTTTCCGAATGCAAAGGATTAATATAAATATATTTTCACTGATATGCAAGCCCGAGAAACTTTCTGCAAGATCTCAAATTTGATAACGAAAAATTAACTATTACTAGTAGGATAAATGTACTCGCATAAATATCTAATATGAGAATAGCCATCATAAATTCCATTTCTCAGAGCGAAAAATTGAAAATATTTCCATCATTTGCAGGAAAATCCCCCAATTTACAAGATGGAGTCAAAAACTTTCCAGATTGCATGAGATAAATAAAAAAATTAATCAAATAATTTTTCTTTCAATCAAGTGTGAATAATGCAGCTTATTAATGTTATAAATAAAAATTTTCTACCTCTTACTCTTAATTTTCTACCACTTCAAATCTAATGTTGCATGTTTCGTTATGAAGAACTAAATCATCATCTTTCAAGATTATCTACAATATATAGGAAGTGCTACAAGATTTTTAAAAATGAAAAAAAAAAAAAAAAGTACAATTCTGAAAGCATAAATAAAAAATATGCAATTAACATGCACATATACATTTTCTAACATTAATATCAACTGTGCTCTTCGGTTAAAAAAAAGTTTTTTTAAAAAAAAAAGAAAAGGAAGACTGTATTAAAACTTAAGTCTGAACCCGAATCAAAACACTGTATTCCTCCCCTCCACACTTTCCTCTTTCTAAACCCCGTTCCGACTGTCCGTGCCCACTTTCAGTCCGGCACATTTTGCCCTCTTTCCCCTCACATGTAGCTTTCCGGGATTTTTTTTTATGTCTGTTCATTTCATTGATAGTTTATAGGTAGCACCATAAGAGAGAGTAGTCCTACAATGGGTCAGATAACAGATTTACGACCATGTTCATAAAGGAACGAGCTGTTGGAACAGAGCTTTTCTCTAAACCGACCCCACCCTTTGTTCTCGGCAGGCTTACATTTATCCAAATCCAAAAGAAAAAATAAGTAGAAAAGGAAAAATGCGATACATACAAAATAATGCTTTCCTGCCATTTTCTACTAAAATATATTGATAACAAAATATTTCTACTTTCTCTTATATAAACTGACAATGATATTTTATAAAACGGCTGGGAATTCAGCCGTTTGATATTAGAGTATTGCAGTGGAAATGATGGCAAATAAAAAGGCTCCAAAGATTGGGTCCAACAAAAGGAATGGTTTAATTTAAATACAATTTATTACGAGGAAACAGAATTGAACACATGATGAACTATTTACAGATATGACGGGGAAAACTTATAAATACATAAACGGTCATTACAGGATCTGGGACCAGTACCGAACCAAAACATCTTACAAACATAACGACACGTATTTATCTCATGTCTTAATTCTAAAATTTGTATATTAGCTACAGTTGCCAGGTTAAATAAATGTCAGATACGATACCGATTAACACTAAAGCTACCACGAGCGGGTCATTTGACCCGCTTCCAATGGCAATTCCAATGTATCGGTGAAATGCCGGTAGGTTTAGTGTTAAATAGTTAAATGTCACGTGAAGTGATTTATTCATACTAATGACGCACAATAGCAGGTTCAAAATGCATTGCATCATTTTTCAATAAAGTACGGGAGACAAAATAATTTGGAATTTATAACCTTAATGTCGAAATTTCCTAACACAAACAAGGAGAAAATATTGCAACCATCAAAAATTTCGAATTTGAGATTTTAACGAATCTCTATGCGTCAATCACCCTGGAATTGAAAAAATCATTTTTGGAATTATGTCTATCTTTCTGAGAACGCAATACTAAATAATAATAATAATAATAATAATAAATTTTTGAGCTATAGTAATGAAATTTTACTTATGATCTTCATACCAAATTTATAGATCTCTAATAAATTTTGAACGAAATCTATTCAGACGAAGTCTATCTGAATAAAATTCAACACAATAATTACACAATGAAGAGACGTGAATGGATATAATTCGGTATATAGATTAAATATCTAAAGAGTAGATCTTTATCAAATTTTGAACCACATTTATCAAAGGATAAACCGTCTGTGTGTTTATCTGTACTTTCAGATGTATATAAATGAGATCATTCTAAAACGCAATTATTTAAATTCATGAAATTAGGTATATGATTTTGTGATTACAATTGTAGATCTGTGCAGATCAGTCAAAAAAGTCCAAAATACACATTCGGTTCTTGTACGATAGCGGTATCCCAATGATTAATCACCAAAGATCCCGAGTAATTAATAGTAAAGTAATCCTCTATAGTAATTATTATTGGATTTCGGCTGGTTTTTAAATTCGCATTAATACCAAAATTTCTCTGTAATCTCAAAGTTTTACTGTTGTTGTTAGTTTATTAAAAAAAATGGAAGCTGCTTATAATCAATTTTTACAAAGGCAATAGGGCCTCGGTATCCTGGTGGTAAGGTCGCGGCCTCGGATCCGGAGGATTTCAGGTTCGTGATCCGCTTCCACCGAGAGCCGCTGTGTAAGAAGCACACGTCAAAACCGTCCGAGCCAAACGTCTTCCCATTGGTGTGGAGAGGGGTGCCAGCTCATGTGTCGTCCTCTTCATCTGCAACAGGTCAAAAATTACGAGGTCCGTCCCAAAATAGCTCTAGTGTTGGGACGTTAATATAACTAAACTAAACTAAATACAAAGGCAGAAATTTTCCACAACATATTAAATGTGATAAAGTAAATTATTAGAATTTTCAAATTTTAATGTTTGAATTCTTGATACTTTTTACATATGATTGAACTTCTTTAATAAGGGTATGATAATATAAGCTCATATTTTAAGAATTTATGAATATTTTGCAGAGATTTGCAATAGAATATAAGTATATGAAACCATTTCAAATTTGAAGAAATTTTCAAATATTACGAATCGGCTAACATTGGAATAAAAGGAAGCTAAATGAATTTTATTTAGGATTTAATCCGATTTTATAATTTTAATTTAAACTAAATTACTTTTATCAATGCAAATGAAAATTTTCGAAGTTAATTAATGTAATGAATTTCTCTTTGAATAAAAATGCAATTAACATTTGGGTTAGTATTTTAGGAAAAAATATAGAAGCATTTAACTTTTTAAAAATTCGCAGGATTTTTTTTAAGAATATGGACTGTTGTTATGAAACTATTTTTTTTTATCTTACAGTAAGCTAGAACTTTTGTTGATATAGTAATATCAAAATTTCAATTTATTAAAATAATTGATGAAATAGGATTCTCGGTGATAAGCAAGGTAACTCATTTTTCTAGTCAGTCTAAACATGCATAAATTCAAAATTACAGAATTCAGATGCACATCTCTTGATATTCTAACACGAAATTCTTCTCACAATCATGCAAAATAAATAAAATTCGAGCATTGTTAAGCTTATTTCTGCAGTTGCGAACAGGTAAGTTCATGTTTGAAGTTATATATAAATAATAATAAAAAAACTGATTAAAACGATTTAATTATTTAAATTAACCTCAATTTTGGGATTTAGATTTCAATTTTTGTTTCATTCAAAGGACATTTTTTTTAGATTCTTAAACCATTCTAATTTTATTCCAGAATCAGTTATTTCAAATTTTTATAATAATTCAAAAATACTACAACTGGTATCTATGAAGTGCAGTCAGTTTTAGACATGAAAACAACAACAAAGAAACTAATATTGAAAGATTCTGGTTATTATTCACTTTAAGCAATATGCCTTAAGCAGTCTTCGTTCAAATTATGGCGCACCTTTCGATTCTAATAAAAAAAAATCTGCTTATTAAACAGTTTATTTCAATAAATTGATGAATTTTACTTTTAGAATACAGCTTCAACAATGCAGGAAGTGTTGCATTGCATCCTATTCCAAGAATTTAAAATCCGTTATAGCAGTAAAGGGGAAAGAAGTTGTAAACCCCCATTTCGCCATCCCATAAGGCTTTTTGCCCAATCAAGAACTCTTTTTTTCTTTTTTTGCTCATTTTTCTATTTTTGTCCTTGAATGATCAGCCAATCACTAACCCTCTTATGCAGGGGTTCTGGAAAGTATCATGGTGTACGCCAAATCCAAACTGAAACTAATATGGCATTTGTAGAATAGCAATTCATTAGCCTATTTGAATGTATTTCTGTTAATTTAATGCCCTGTTGTGAATGAAAACGGACGAACTTCTGCTTGTAAACCGCGTATCCATCTACAGGATTAGACAAAATAAACGCGAATTCAAAGGTCAGCTCTAACGAAACGGAGAATTGTATGACACTGGTAAGTCAGTTTATTCATGTTTTTGGCTTTGATGTTGGGTTATATTGAAATTTTGTTTTATTAAGTGTCATAGAGGAAACTTGTGTAGTATATTATTTAGATGTTCGTAGTAAGGATAATGCTGATGATGTTAGAAATATAATTATTGACGGTATGAATTTTTTAAAGTATTTTCCACTGTTCTTGAATACGGAAAATTACTGTTTTCAATGTCCCAATATAGAATATTAAAACCTTTCAACATAAAATTAATGTACAATTTGAGCTAAATTTAGAGTATAAACAAAGGGATGGCTAAATGTGTATCAAAATTAAACGACACTTAATTTTGGAAGAATTTTATAACGAAATGGTCGAGAATGAAGCAAAGCAAGAATCGGATTCACTCATTCTCGAACATTACTTACGTAAAAAAATTTTTTCGATGTTTCTTAGTTTGTTCGATGTAAATGTTAGTTGCGAAGATAATATAGTATATTTACAATTTTAAAGAATTAATTATACTTCCGATTTCATGTATGTATTTTATTGACGGTTATCGAATATAAATTTTGTCACATGTAAATATTTATAAACAGATAATAGTATCGTCTTATTATCTGTTTTGTGTGTGTGTGAAAGCTCTTAGTAATAAAATTATAAATTAAAATTATAAAATATAATTACAATTATTAAAAATATTGTTGGTTCAATTCCCAGTTTGTCAGAATATAAATGCGGATGTGGTTTAAATGTTCATTAACAGTAAAACAAGACATATTTTGGGATAAGAATTTATGAGAAACAGTAATAAGTTGATAATAAATGAATTAAAAAAATACGAGTTAGGTTACTTTAGAAACTATGAAATATAATTTCTTGGTTTTTAAATGCTGAAATAGGAAGTTTTTTTATCGTATTAATCTTTTATTTAGATATGAGCAAATAAATATGTTTTGTCTTTACGTTTAACTCAAAGTTGTTTTGTAATATTTAAACAAAAATCAGAGAAAGAGATGATAAACATTAATTGCATTTCATTAAACACAATTTTAGTTTGATGTTTATTAAATTGATAGATTTCTGAGAATTCAATATATTTAAGAAATTAAATCATGATTGAAATGCAAGGGATATTTTTTGTTGCTAATATTATTTTTTTACGCTTTGAATAATTGTCTAATGTTTTTCAGCTGGAAAATATTAGCGGAAAAGAAAAGATGGTAAATTTAATTTTCATTTTTTAAAATAATTATTTGCTTTCGTCCATTTGAGTGTAAATTTTTTTACTATTTCGAAATTGTCGAACGTTTTCTAGTTCTTGATGAAGTATTGATTTCATTTGTAAAACAATTCTATTATAATTTATCCCAAATTTATATTATTTTTGTAGCGTTTCAAAAAAAAAAGTCACATTCGTTTGAATAACATACGAAATCGCAATAACGAAGAATATCACACAGTATAGCATATTTCTTGAATTGCAAATTATCAATTTCCTAAACTGTTAAACTCGTCATAGTTCAAACATTAATGAATAGGTGACGTGTGCAATCAAATATTCGTGAGCTCATAAAATCGTTCTTAATTTATTCTAGAATTGACTTTTTGACTAGAAGATATAAAAATTTAGACGGCTTAATATCCTGTTAACAATGTTTCGGGTTTTATTCTCACAGATTAACTAAAGAAAATAATAGTAAAACCCATGCATGTTGGTGGAATGTTTAAGAAATTGTCTTTTGTTATGATTCCAGGCTTCCATCATTGCGTATTGAATTTAGTTAGGAGTAACAGATCTGAGTCGGGGGTAAACCACGAAGATAATTAATTATACCAGCAATTATTTGTAACAACAAAAATGATTAGGCTGGTTGATTCTACGATACACGATCAATCTTACTGAAAATAAGCAAATTGAATTCGCCATCTTTATTATTGCAAACATCCAGCTGTCATGCCTATTTTTATTTTTACAACAGCTAAAGATCGAAGACCTTTTTAAGGGAGTCCTTTTCCTCGTGGTTCATCAACTGAGATCTGAATGCGTTGCCAGAACCCCAAGTGATTACCGCAGTCCAGTCCTCAAGATAAGTATCATTGTGCACTTTGGCAGAAGGTATTTGGGGTTGGATTTTCAAAATAATTATAATTTATTTACTAAACAGTGCAGGTTTTTTCGGGATTTAGGTAAGTTTTTTTAACAAAGAAACTACTAATTTTTGAAGCTATGAAAAATGTTATTATTTTTTTATTTTCTAGCATTCTTAGTACTATTTTATAAAGATTTCGTTGCCTAAAGCTACGCAATATCTTAAAAATGAAAAGATATATAAATTTAAAAAAAATTGAGTTGCATTTTCCGAGGACCCATATGGTTGGAAAATAGACTCCAAATATTAAATTTCATATCTTTATTGTTTTAAAGGTATTTAAAGTAAAAAAAAAAAATTTTTTTTTAATGTCGTTAATCTCAAATTGAAGGAGTGTAATTTCGTTTCCATTTTAAGTTTAATTCTAGTTTAGTGTGGCCCCGCGTTTGTCGCCAATGTGGTACCCCCCCCCCCCCCGAAAAAAAAAGCAAGCAGAATAACTTTCTTAGTAACCCTAATATTGATTAGTGAACATTTTTTTTCGCTTGTTGAGTTGTACATATACTACAGCTAATTTGTAAAAAGTGAAAATTAAAAAATAATCGGCAAATAAACATCCATCAATGAATTTAATTAAATTACATTTTATAATCGGAAGTATTATTCCTTCCAATAAAACATTCAATGTTATTTTTAAAGCGAACTGGGAACAAATAAATAACATTTTGCAATGCTTACCAAATTATTTTATTCCAATTAAAATCGTCTGTTCACGAATTTTGTCAGAACAGAAACTAAATACATCTGCTCGATCTCGAATCGTTTCTTTAAATTTTTCGTCAGAACGTTATAATAGAATTCTTTGCGATTTGTTTTTCTTTTCGTGTATTTCCCGTGATTAATCGGTAAGTTATGTGTGTTCATTAATCCGATTCTGATGATTAGGATAATCAGAAATATTATGAGGGATATTACAGTTGTGAATTCGACGTCTACATTTCGAAATATATTAGGTGCCGACAGAACAACGTCTGCATCCCTGATTTTTTTTTTTTTTTTTTTTTTTTGCTCAAATGAATAAGCATTTCAACCGAGTAAGTGCATGTATTCTTACAAATTTCTTACAAAAAGCACCAGTCTTTAGTGTAGAAGCTATTAGGATGCTTTCATTTTTCCTTGTGTTGTTCTGAGAATCCTTACTTTTAATACTAGGTTCCCGCTCCCGCTACTAGCGAAATCATAGGATAGGTTTTTTTAAAAGTAAAAAAATTTGCCTTCTTCACATGCCGTCTTCGAATTTTACTGTGATAAGTACAGACCAGCGCAGTCGATTTGCAGAAGTTCGTTATTCAAAGAAGATTCAGGAATTGGGACAACATTGTGACACATAAAGATTCAAAAACTAGTGTTTAGATAAAGCAATAATTTTAATATAAATAGTGGGTAACTATAACTGTTTCACAATATTTGTTATATGATCAGCGACTTCATTGGCGACTTTTTACTGTTTACATCCTTGGCGAAACAAGGGGCACATTAAACTAGGATTTACCTAATTTTGATAGTTTTCCGATTTTAGTTAATTAAAAATATTTTTAAAAAATTTCCTTTGTTGAAATGGTTGTTTCTCTTTATATAAATTCAATCTTTTTGTTATAAGTACTGCCTTCTTTTTAAGTTTTCATAACTGCTTAATATCCATAATTTTTCAAGACCAGTATTTTTTAAAAATTAATATTAATTTTTGTACAAGTTTTTTTGTCTCGTTATTATTTGGAAGTTTTGTAGTTTAATATTTTGATGGTTCTTATTTAATCTTCTGTTCACAAAATAATCCAACCGGAAAAACCTCTGGCTATTAATAAGTTAAATAATGGAACTGAAGAGATTATAGATTAGTGTAAACAAAATTTTGAAAATCGGTCTTCTGAGGTCATAAATATGAGATTTCAGAAATACAAGTGTCTTGAATATAGTTATTGCAGATAAAATTGAAAATATCCCCATTACATCAAACTATATAATTGTGGATATTGAAAATGAAGTCAGTGAAATATAAAGTTGTGCAACAGAAAATCTAGCTGTTAGATTCTAACTTAATCGTATCGATTTTAAAAACGATTTGATATTTGAAGCTTTTATATATAGTTTCTAAATTTGTTATGTGCAAAAACATAATAAATTTAATTAAAAAAATCTTCCAATTGTATTGAGATGGTGTTTCTTTTGTATTTTTTAAGCAAAGAAATAATCGAACGCTGCAAGGCATCATTAGTTGTTGTTAATGGCTTTACAAACTTAAAATGCTTTTTTCTCCGACTTATTCTTGTTGATACAATTGCGGATTTTAATTTTCTGAAATCATTGTTTTGGTTGAAAATAGAAACTCGTAATTTTTTGTAGACATTTTCATATGTATATACTCTAAGGATTAATATGAATTTATATCTGAGAATACTAGTCATTAAAAAAAATGTTTGTTTGTAATTTATAGTTTTTTTTTTCATATTTTTTCTTGAAATACAATTAAGAAAATTTTTCTATGATTCCTATCTCCAATTTCATAGTAACTTTTAGTTGCCAATAATCCAACAGAGCAATTGAAATCATAAGAAATATTTTTTGCAAATTTTCTAGAATTTTATTTTTTAAAAATATTAAAATAATGTTGCTTGCTAATTTGTCATTTTCTGTCAAAATCATTTTAATAATATAATCCGTAAAAAAAAACAACTTTATATTATTGTCTACAAAAAATGCTTAATTAGCATTCCGAATTTTCTTAATTTTCTAAACATTACAAGTGGAATAAATAATGCACAGTATTTTTCAAAACTAGTTACGAATATGACTATTTTTGCAATCTTTGATTTGAATATCAATTTTAATTTCAGACCAGGTATGAGGGATAAAAAAAAAAATGAAATATTCGTTTAGTTACCAAAATTTTGGAAACTGAGGAAGCATAGTGTTGTGACATTTTGAACTTTTATTACGCAGTGTTGTGACAGCTGTTGAACTTTGAAATATGATGAAACTTTGAGATTAAATGAATACTTGTATGAATGTTACTTTCGTATTTATTTACGAGAAAATTTAAATTTGATAATATTTTAAAATGTCTTTATTGAAATAATTGTTCATCGCTTTCTCATATACGAAGTATAGATAAAAAAAATTTCGAAATCGAGTTTTGAATCTTCATGTTTTAACCTTCCCTAGCTCGAAAAAAGACTTTTGGAAAATGTCTGTCCCTCAGTCTGTCTGTCTACGTGTGACAAATAACTCATAAATGCTTTCAGCTAGCTATATGAAATTTGGTATATGTTCACCAAATTTATAGATTTCTATCAAATTTTGAACAAAAACCGTTCAGAAAAAATCTGTCCAAATGTAAGTTACGATAACTGTAATACGAAGAGAGCGATATAAAATTCGGTATACAGATTTAATATCTATAAGATAGACACATTTCAAATTTTGCGCCAAATCTAAACAAGTGGTTAATCGTTTGTCGGTCTATCAGAAATGTATAAGCGCGAATAATTCGAAAACACAGACTTAAATATATCAAATTTTGGAATGGGATTTTGAGACTACAAGTGTAATTTTGTGTCAAATTTTTGTTTTAATTGGTTTGGTAAAACATGTCTAAATCACAAATTCGATTTTGGGATGCTATTAAAATCTCATGGGGATTAATTGCCAGAAAACTCGCCAGGGATCACACGATAGATTTAGTAAAAAATGCTAAATTCATGACAAAGGTGAATATTTCATAACTTTGTGTGCCATGCAATGCGTTCTCTTTAATAAAATCTTTATTAGAGAACATGCGAGAAAGTTTTTGAGGAGACCACTGTCACTATATTCAAATTTCAGATCCATAAAATCATTTCTGTAACAAAATTTTTAAGGCTTCATGTGTTATGTTCTGGATTATGGAGCGATAGTTTTAATGCCGGTTGTTATGTTACACTCAATGTTAATAATTGGTTATTATTAATAATAACCATCCATTATTAATAATAACCTAATCGGTTAGTATTAATAATTACTGGTCATTGTTAATAATAGCCAAACCTGTTAGTATTAATAACCGATTATTCACATTGATCATGACAGGTTGCGAGTTCGAACCCCGCAGGGCGAAGACTCCCGCGTGTGTGGTGGCTGACGCGCGCATAAATCTGTCGTGGTTACAAAGTCCTCCATGTCGACAGTAATACCACTGGGGGTACTGGATCAGGGGTGATCATTCTCTGATTCAGGTCTAAATTACGATCTGTGGTTGAGTGAATGAAATGCATGAATGAAGTCCGCCCCGTAAAACGGGTTGTGACGTGTGTGTAACTAGGTCGTTCTCTTGACCTTAAATGGCACTACTGAAAAAACAAGAGACGTACCCTTGGCTTAATCCTCAAATGCCTTCTTAAAGTCAGTGAGATTGTCTAGGACAAGTGCCATTAGAAACAACAACAACGGCCTCTTTATTATTTTTCTTTTCTTTATCGAAGAAATAATCTTTATTTTTTGTTGCATTTCTCTAAAAATTGAAAACTATAAAAAATGCTAATAGATTGCTGCTATATTGATATATCGCATGGAAAGTTAAGTATAGTAATTGAATTAATACACTTGAAAAAACATGGCTACTGTTGAAGTTCATCAGTATTGTTTGACAACGTATTCTAAAACCCTCCACGCTTTTGCGCATGCGTAGGATGAGTTTAATTCGTCAAAATAGGGGTGAGAGGAAAGATGAAAGGAGGTGTTTAAATAATAAAATAAACTCAGATTATTCGAGGACTGAATTAAAATAACACGGTCTGAAACGAACACGTGAGAAAAAAATGAACAAAAAAGTATCTAATAGGGCGAAAATCAAGGTCAAAGAACAGCGAAGAATTCCGGAAATGCGCTCATCCATCCGTGTCTCACTCCCTTACTGAAATAGAATCGTCGAAAAGCGATCATCTTAGAATATTGTAATGAACAGTATCTGCGCACCTGTTTGTGAGAAAGCCATCCAACTTCTCGCAAATGGCCGAAGCATTATTTTTGAATTTACAGACAAAATAAAAATCGAATTAAAACAATTTTTTGTGTAATGGAATCAGTTCATGTCATCAAAGTCGCCTGATACCACTGTAGTAACTTCCGCATGTTATCAGAATTTAAAATTTAATGTTACACCGAATGATACGCAAGTCATTACTAAAGGCAAGAGTTTAACTATAGTTAACGGATAGCTAGGAGAAGAAAAAAGTCTGCGACTTTGATAATGACTTCTAATAATTTTGTGTGTTCTTCAAGAATTTTTTTATGTCCAAGTTAGAATTCTTGTTCGTAATGCATTTAATGCCGATTGAGAATTCTTATCCGTGTTTGTTCATCAGTTAAAAAGGGGGAAAAAAGTGATGTTTGATTTTGGAGGAAAATGCTTATTTCTCATTCACTGTTCTTAAGTTTAATTTTGTTATAAGTGTTATTCCAATGATGATTTAAAATTTGTTTACTGTGATACTCTGACCAGAACTATTTCGATTAATCGTAATATGAACATAAATTTATTTGCAGCTGGCTTCCGCAGAAGTTGAAAAGATCAGCAATTTTCTTGTGATTTTCTTATAACATATTCCGAACATAGAACATTTTGCTCTGTGATGTGACATTATATTTTATATTATTTACATATTACGTAAACCTTGTGGGAATAAAAAGATATTGCTCACGATTCGATTATTATAATGCAAAAAAAAAAAAAAAAAAAAAAAATCCTCAAATTTTTTTTTAGCAATTTTGAACTGCCTAAAGTATGGAAATTCGATCGCAGTATTCTGAGTTCACATGAACTTCTTCTCTGTGTTCTTAAGAGGATAAATTTTTTGCCATATCTTAATGTAGACATTGTCTAAATTTTAGAAGAACTAAGTACTTGTTCGATCAGTGCATGACAATTCCATTAATGACGAAGCAGGAGTTGAATCTTTCATAGGTTTTATTTTCACATATATATGGACACGGACATTTCTAAGCTACCACACAAACACATCATAACACCAAGACGAGAGAGAGAATGTCCATGTCGCCGTGTCGGCGTCTCGAATACATCTGGTTAGGGGAACAGAATTTTCCCTTTTCTCCACCGGAGGGAATCAAAACTCTAACATCCACCCCCCCCCCCGGATGAAGACCTTCATAAATTTGCATACTATAATTACAATAGAACAATAAGTTCACAATAATACAAATTATACAATTAGTATAAATACAAATACAATTCTGATTATTAAATTCCATTATATATATTATATAACTAAAACAAATAACAACATTAATACACTTCATTCCCATGGGGTAAAATAGCTATATCACGAACATTTCGTTTTAGGATATTACCATTTGGTAATTTAATATTGACTACTCTAATTTGGTTGTCATTACCGTGGAAAACTTCAGTAATTCTTCCTAATAACCACTTCGTTCCAGGTAAATTTTCATTTTTTATCAGAACAAGTATTCCGAGTTCTATATCATTCTTATTGAATTTCCATTTGTAACGTTGTTGTAAACTGCAAAGATAATCACGTTTCCATATTTTCCATATGCTTTGAGAAAATTTTGTAATTTTTTGCCATTTTGATAATCGATTTTCATTTAAGTTAGTTAACAATGGTTCGGCAATTCCATTTATTGGTCTGCCAATCAAAAAATGACCAGGTGACAAAGTTTCAAAATCGTCGAATTCTGGAGATAGCGGAGTAAGGGGGTCTAGAGTTTAGGACGCCTTCAATTTCAGCCAAAATTGTTAGAAATTCTTCCAGAGGTAGTTTTTGATTTCCTAGTACGCGTTTTAAATGGAATTTAAAGGATTTTACTCCGGCTTCCCAAATACCTCCAAAATTCGGTGATTTAGGTGGAATGAACTTCCATTCAATAGATTCTGAAATTAAAAATTCACTTAAACATTGATCAGGAGAGTTGACAAGATTATACAGCCTTTTAAGTTATTTGTTTGCACCGACAAATGTTTTGGAATTGTCAGTGAGAATTTTTGCACATTTACCTCTCCTTCCAAAGAAACGCTTTAAACTTGCAATAAAACAGTCAGATGTTTGATCTGTTACGAAATCAAGGTGCAAGGCTTTAGTACATAAGCACACATAAATTACAACATAAACTTTGTTTACTATACCTTTTCTCTGATTTTTGAATTTTAAGAAGAATGGGCCAGCAAAGTCAATACCAGTAATGTTGAATACATGATTAGGGGTTACGCGATCAGCTGGTAAATCGCCCATTAATTGGGATGTTAAAACGAGTTTTTTGTTTTTCACACAAATAATGCAATTAAATATCACCTTTTTACAATTATGTTTACCATTGATTGGCCAAAATTTCTGACGTACTTGATACAACAAAGCTTGTGCTCTCAAATGTAAATATTTCTTATGATAATGCACTAAAATATTGTAAGTTAAAATATGATTCGATGGTAACACAATAGGATATTTTGAATAAACATTTAATTTGGAATTTCTTAACCTGCCTCCCACTCTTAGAATATCATTTTCGTCCAAAAATACATTTAAGGTTGACAGTTTACTTTTCCTTGAAACATTCTTACCTCTTTTCAAATCTCTAATTTCTTCCTTAAACTTACTACATTGAACTATTCATTGGTTTTTTGCCTGAATCCTTTCATCAGCCGTAATGGGTCCTGCAGTCCTTGACTGAGGGTACCTGCAATTAGCTGAAAATCTAAAAATATATGAAATAATACGAATAAGTTTTACATAGTCATTTGTGATTTTGAGAAGCTTATCGAGAAAATCGTCACAATTAGTTCTGGCTGCAGTCATTACTAGGTTGCTCGCTGGAACATAGTCTTTCCTTAATTCGTTTGCTACTTCAACTTCGTTGAATTCGCTGTTCACTGTGTTGTCAAGGCATAGATCTGGATTAAACAACCAGTCTGGACCATGCTACCAAACATCATCTTCCGCTAACACTCGGATAGACAGTCCTCGGGTTAACTTGTCTGCGGGGTTCGTCTTTCCTCTGCAGTAATTCCACTTTTCTCGATTGGTTTTCTCCTGGATCTCCCGTACGCGATTTCTCACAAACTCCTTCCATCGCAGAGGGTCTCCTTTTATCCAATGAAGGCTGATTTGCGAATCCGACCAGAAGAAGATGTGGTCAGATGTAATCCAGGGAAATGCTTGTTTTAAGTATTCTGCTAATCTGGCAGAAACAAGGGCTCCCATGAGTTCGAGTCTGGGTAGACTCAATTTTTTCAATGGAGCTAGGCGGCATTTCGCCACTATGAAACTGGAGTTCACCTTCCCGTTTGTCACTTTCCTGAAGTAGGCCACACAACCATAAGCCTTTGGGCTTGCATCGGAGAAAATGTGAATTTCAGCCATTGGAGTCTCTGCATCAAGGAAGTAAGGACGAGGCAAAGAAATCTGAGGGATAGTTTTTACCTCATCCAGCCACGACAGAAATGTCTCTTGAATGTCCGGTAGTAGTGGTTCATCCCATTTCAGCTCCCGTTCCCAGGTGTTCTGTAGTAACAACTTCATTCTGACAGTAAAAGGGGTTATCATCCCCAATGGATCAAACAGCATCCCACAGATGCTCAGAATCAATCGCTTCGAAAGATTACTGTCCTTCATCTTAGAAATTTGATGAATGTCTATGGTAAATTTATCGTTGATATTGTCCCAAATGAGTCCAAGAATTTTTAATGGCACACCTAATTCTTCGGATGTTTCACGACGGTCAACATTAGCTTGTTTCCAAGCTTCATTTAGAATTGGGGAGTTCGTAGCCCATCTTCGAAGATTCATGCTGGCCTGACTTAGAATGTAAATCATTTCTTTGCTCAATTTTATAGCTTCGGAAACGCTTGATATACCAGCTGCTAGGTCATCTACGTACAAATAGCTCAACATTTTACATGCTTCTTCATATTCACTTCCAAATTTTTCTAAATGCAGTTTAATAACTGCGACAAGTAAGAATGGGCTGCATTTCACTCCAAAGGTGACTCTTTTATATTGGAATGTTTCAATATTGTGAGGGCTGAAACCGAGATTAGGACAATCCTTTCATCCATAAGAATTTTAAAAACTGCCTATCTTCCTCGGCAATCCCTACTTCTAAAAAAGCGCGTTGAATATCTGCACTAAATGCAATTTTGTGTAACCTAAACCGTAACAAGATTTCAAGTAAATCAGGATTTAAGTTCGGTCCGCTATCTAAACAATCGTTTAATGATAACGCGCCTTTTTCCTTTGATGATGCGTCAAAGACAATCCTAACCTTTGTACTATCCTTCCGTTCTCGCACTACAGCATGATGTGGAAGAAAATAACCTGTGTTTATATTTTGGTCTAAATTCAAATCAACTCGTTCTATAATACCTTCTCTTAAGTGTTCCTTAATGATGCCATCGTATTTAACAAATAATTCTTTGTTTCTATCTAACGTTTTGCTTAAACCGAGTAAACGACGTTTTGCAATCTCATAATTACTGCGTAATGCCTTAATATCCTCCTTCCATAACAAACGAGTTTCGTATCTTTTGTCTTTATACGTCGTATTTTGTTGAAACGATTTTAAAGTTTCTTTATCTGAAAGAGACACTTCTTTATCCGCATTTATCCCAATCATTTCTAATAACCAAAAATCTTTTACCCTATCAAAGCTCGATTCCTTACCCTCGACGATCAAATGGTTAGCAGATATCTCCTTACAATCAATTCCCATCTCCTTTCCCAGTAGCAAATATCCGAAAATACTATCGGCTGCAATCAATCTTTTACTAATCCTTATATTCCTTTCGCCTAAAATCTCTGAAATATAATCCGAACCAATCAAGATATCAATCCTCTCAGAAGTACTAACATAGGCTAATTCAATTCCCTTTTCCAACGCTATGTTTCTAACAAACTGCGATGGAGTATGAATTTTTGCCGAAGTAATCGAGTCAAAAACAACCGCTTGTATTTCAACACACCGAGTCGGGTGTTGTACATTCCTTAACGTAATCTCCACTATATCGTAAACACGACGCTCAGCGGTTTCACTTCCGAAAGTGTGAATAGCTAGAACTTCCCTGCCCACTGTTTTCAATCCCAATTCCTCGACCACCCCTCTCAAGATGAAGGATTTATTGGCCCCGCAATCCAACATGCAACGCAGGTGCGTCTTACTCCCCC